>JAPDVR010000019.1:35407439-35417439 GCA_026230005.1 Gila orcuttii | reverse complement strand
CAGGGTGTTGCTATGCAGTTGTATATTTTTAATTGGCTAGTTCAAATTAAAATACAATACAAAAAAAAAAAAAAAAATTTCATCAGTTTCATTCTATTTACAACATGAAACTTATAAATCTGATCACTTAAAGGGTTAGTTCACCCAAAAAGGATATTTTCATCATTAATTACCCTCATGTCGTTCATGTTGAAAAAGTTAAATAAAGTAGTTTTTTTGCGCACAAGTATTCTCGTTACTTTATGACATTAAGGTTTAACCACTGTAGTCACTTGATGTTCTTTACTGCATTGCATATTTCACTGGATTTCTCTGGTTTAATTGCAGATTTAAATTTCTCTTTTCCAGCAGGCTCTGGTGTCACATTCGGAGGTCACGTCTACTCCCGTCAGCGAGACAGCAGGTATGCGCATCCCATTGTCTGCACAGGAAAATAAAACAGCATCATGTGGATCCCCTTTCTTTCCAGCACACCTCCTGCGCCAGAGCTGAACTCAATCCCACAACACTCCCCCCAAACACACACGCCTCCGCTTGGGATCAACACACCACTGCCACCAGCATACTCAAATGCCCTAACGCATACATTACACAAACAAAGGTTTACCATATTACCATGGTTGGATATTAACAATTTATAAAAATGAATGGTCACACTTTATATTAGGTGTCTTTAACTATGTACTTACACTGAACCTATACCCCTAAACCTAACCTAGGCCTTGTTTACACCTGGTATTAGGATGTGTTTTGGTCGATCGGATCACACAGGTGCGACGTTAAATACAGGTGCAAACGGGGTCTAAAGCTTTTTGAGCTTGTCCACTTTCAACCACTTTACGAGGTAGTCGAAAAGCATTGTTCAAACAGCCACAAAACACCTACTCTCCACCTACTGACCTAATGTATAAACATTATGGGAAGAGCGCTAGCCAGACGGGATTTAAACTTTGTCGGCTGGAGACACAAGTTTGGTTTGAAGATGAAAAACGTACCAAGCACAACGTTCTCTCGACATTCCTGATTTCTAACACACACTCACAGCGTTCGCCTGGTCTTGTGGCTGTCAGAGCAGAAACTAAAGCTGCCATGCTTTTCCATCTTCTCTGGTCGTGTTCATACGTAAATTGCGTGAGCTTATTTTGTCCATTACATTTAAATATCTGAAAAAGCTCATACATTTACCCGCCCATACACCCTCCCTTCAAAGAAATCAGGACAGAAGTGTTTAAAAGTGGACAAAAGAGACGGATTAAAACACCAGGTGTAAATGGGAATGTGTCTCCCTCGTCTACTTGGGATCCAATTGAACAAAACACATCTTAATACCAGGTGTAAACAGGGCCCTTAACCCATGTAGTTACCTTATATTACCCAGTAATTTCTAGGGTAAGTACACTGTAAGTACACGTACTGTAAGATGAAGTGCAACCCAAAACACATTTGCTGCTACTGAGGTGGGATAAGGGTAAGGTTGGGGACAGGTGTGGAGGTCTGGTTTGGTTAATGAATTAAAGCTGTAATTACATGAAGGTGTTTTAAAAAGTATATAAGTACAATGTAAAAACATGTATGTACACATTAAGTGCATTGAATCAAATGTTAATACAAAGAAACGTAATATAATGTGGGACCAAATTGATAAATCATATTCATTCATTCATTCATTCATTCATTCATTCATTCATTCATTCATTCATTCATTCATTCATTCATTCATTCATTCATTCATTCATTCATTCATTCATTCTTGGTTGTTTGGAGCAAAAAACAAAACAAAAAGTGAACTCCTTCCAATACTGTTTAAAAGGATGTATTGGATGCACCTGATGAAGTTGTGAGAGAATAAGTGAGCAGAGCTAGTATGTACACCCAACAAGTTTTCATTTCTTAAACACTTTGGTTATTAAATAATTCTCATACATTCATGTGTGTTGATGAATGTATTAATTGTTTATTAAATATGTAGCATTTTAATATATCCCACTGTACATCAAAGTACTATACGATTAGCATCTGATATCATCATGTACCATATTCTGTTTTTTCTTTCTTCTTTGTTTTACACCTAAGGCGTATTTTCCCAGTTGCATGATCCTGTGCTTAAATGTTGAATTTTTCATCAAATACGAACATGATGTTTGTCTGTGAGGAAGAAGCGAGCACATTTCTCACGGCTGGTGTTGTAGTCATCTTCTCCTTAGCCTTGAGATTAGCTGCTTCCTGACACAGAGCCACAGAGGAAAGAGCCAGCAACGGTCACAACTCACCACAGCCATGCATACATCCGCACACACACTGCTTCTGAGCTGTCATGATGAGAGCCGAGCACAGATCGGTACCAGGACGCATGGTTGTGTGTCCTAGACATCACACTCAGAGCACAAAACATACTCTATAGGGATGTTTGTACCGTTTAAGTGTGAAGGTAGGATGAAAGGCATCTGACACATATCTTATGACTTTAAGGTCGAAGAGCTGGGGCAGTAGATGCTGTTATGCTGGTTTTGACATACATATGGCTTAAAGTAGGTGTTTGCAACTGGTGGGTTGTCACATGATCGATTCAGACAGCAGGGAGAACAAGGCTAAATACATATAATAAAATGCAACTAATCATATGATCATGCATACTTAAGACAACTTTAAAAGGAACATATAAAAGGTTTGGAGGAAACGCTTCATATCTTTTGTCGTTGACGTCCAATCTAATATTATAATCTTTTGGCACAAATTAATTTGTCAGTACAAATGACACCATAGATAGAGAGACATCTCCGCATCTTTGAAAAACAAGAATAATACAAAAATGCAGGATATATTAGGAGTTTCATATGAGGCATGAAGATTAATATATTTTAAACATTAACATTATAATTTGAAATAAAGTATATTGTGAAAAGCTCTATACAAATAAATTTGACTTGACTGACATTTTCAACTGTTATGATGACACCCTAATTCACACCTCTGTGGTTATTTTGTTGTGTTGTTGTGTTGTCATATCAATTAATAAATTAAAATAATTGATGATTAATTAAATAATTAAATCAAATATATTTATAATATTTGGTTACACTTTAGATTAGGGTCCATAGGGACTTTTGCCTCAATAAACCTCTAATTACTGCTTATTAGTTAGTAAGGTTGTTAAATGTAGGTATTGTGTTGGATTATAGATGTAGAATATGATCATCCAGAATAAGGCATTAATATGTGCTTTATAAGTACTAATAAACAGAAAAAATCCTAGAAATATGCATGCTAATAAGCAACTAGTTAATAGTGAGAATTGGACCCTAAACTAAAGTGTTACCTAATAATTAATTAACATGTCATTATTACACATTTTTACATGTTACAACATATTTGTATTTTCAAACGTTTTTAGTGAAT
The DNA here is from genome assembly GCA_026230005.1 of Gila orcuttii. Classification (NCBI taxonomy): domain Eukaryota; kingdom Metazoa; phylum Chordata; class Actinopteri; order Cypriniformes; family Leuciscidae; genus Gila; species Gila orcuttii. Next base: position 35,414,043 of record JAPDVR010000019.1, on the reverse strand, counting down.
TGAGTAATAAAACTGTTAATGTAGGCCTATGCGTGAAGTGACTACAAGACAAATTTCAAAAATTAATTAACTAGTTCAATAATTTTCAATAACTGAAATTGTATTCACTGCTCGACTAAACAGGACTCGTTACAAACTCACACCGTTGGTTGAACAAATGTTATCCAACCCAACTGGACGACTCAAAAAGATTTCCATTTGTTACCACAACTGGCGCAACAAGTAAAATAATTTCATTGGAATTATTTTCAACAACATCTAGACATACATCATGTATACAACTATATTATAGTTTATATCACACACATATGGTTTCCACAAAAATTAAGCAGCACAACTGTTTTCAACACTGATAATGATAAGAAATGTTTCTTGATCATCAAATCATTACACTAGAATGATTTCTGAAGGATCATGTGATACTGAAGACTGGAGTAATGATGCTGAAAATTCAGCTTTATTTTGATGCTCCCCAACACACATTCTACTGACTATGAGTAACTTTACAAGTACATATAGTTGCAAAGATACTTAGTTATTAGATAGATAGTTATTAGAATGTCTGAAGTGGGACATCAAAATAAAGTGAAAAACTGTTGTCATTTTTAGTTAAACAGGTTTTATAATATATTTCTAGAACATTATCTCTCATGTGGTGAACAGCAGGAAACAAAGAAGTAGACATAAAACTTTGATCATCAGCTGAAATATCTGAGCTTCCTATATTTCACTTAGAAACATGGACACACACACAAACGCTCCATTAGTGAGTGCAGGCCCATCCCAGGTCATTTGTGTGAGAAGGGCAGTGGGCATAAAGAACGGGGAGTGAAGTGAAGTGGATCGGCACCCGGTGCTCTCTTACAGTTCTGCCATTACAAGCCATTACAAGTGACCTCTGACCCTTATCCACCCTCAGATGAAACAGCAAGTCTGGTCTTGCTCCGCTCGTTCAGGAGTAAAATAAAAGACGGGAGGGGGCGAGTAAGTGACCCATTCTTCAGACATGTCCCAAACCCACAGACGCACAGCTCCAGGGCTCTCCAATGGCTATGCAGATGCGAGAGAATGCAAAAAAAAATGAATTTTAATCACCAGAAATCTCCAATTACCGCACAGCAACCTGCCACGAATCTGTCTCCTCGGGACGCGTTCCAGAAATGACGCTTCAGCGAGGCCTCGACACACTCCTCTCTACGGCACACGCCACCCTCGTGCACCCATCCTGACAGCAGACGTATCTATAGTGGATGTCTCCTAATTACGAGACGTCTCCTTTCCTTCCCCACTGGCCTGATTCTGATCCGGGATTGGTCGGCCATCCTCACCGCAATCACATGGCGCAGGGTTACCGTACTGTCCACGGCGGATGCATGGAGTTTGTGTTAATTAACATGGGGCTGTGCTGTGGGTAACTAACCTTAGATGAGACTGGGTTGTCAGATTCATTCAGCCATGCACACGGTTCATCTTCCTCAAGAGCCATTATTAGAATACAAAGACTGATTGAAAGAACTTGAAATTGTGAAAGTGTGTACTTTTGATATACTGTATATGTTCATGTTTATAGATTTGGTTTAGATTACAGTTTATTTTAAGGTGATGTAGTTACATTGTACTTACTCAAATAAGTACTGAGTAATATTAATTAACTACATAGTTACATGAGTTACAGTTGGGGTTAGGGTTTGGTTTAGGGTTAGTTACTTGTTATTATGCATGGTTTACTGTTATTACTATAGTAAGTACATGTACTAGTGTGTAATTATCTCACCTTAAAATAAAGTGTTACTATAGATTTTGTTGGAATCATTGGTTTTCTCATTTAGATTATAATAGTTTTTGTGGTTACAATTTATTTTGATGGTCCACTTCAGAGACTCTACTAATTATAAGTAACTTTGCAACTACATGTCAACTAACTCTCATTAGAGTATTAGTAGACTGTTAGGTCAGGGTTAGGTGTTAGGTCTTTGGGTTAGTAGAATAAGTCGACATGCAGTTGCAAAGTTACTTATAGTCAGTAGAATGTCTGTTGGGGGAACATTACCATAAAGTTTTAGCAGATATTAAGCAGACAGTCTACTAATACTCTAATGCGAGTTAGTTGACATGTAGTTGCAAAGTTACTTATAGTTAGTAGAATGTCTAAAGTGGACTATCGAAATAAAGTGTTTAAATAGTTTGTTCTGTTTTGAGCTTCACAACTGGCCCAACATAGCAACAACCAATGCTGTGAGATTGTGGACGGGACTATCATTATGGTGGACCAATGGCTGACAATGTGGAGGTAAACTCAGGAAATCTGTTTCTAGTTCTGTTTGCTGATGCTAGTGGAACAGAAATGACACAGTTTAGCTTTAATACAGTTAATGAGTTTTTTCAGCCTGATCTCACGAGAAAAGGTAACTATTTAACTTTTCGTGAATTGTTGCATGTTTGCATGAATTTTTACTATTTTTTCTCAAAATTGTGCTACTTTTAGAAAAAAGCAAATAAATGGTATGAACAATAAGATATGACAACATATGTTTTTACATTGCTTTAACTCATCAAAATAATTTAAGTAATTTTCAACTTTTTTATACTATTTTACTTTATACAAGATCCAACGCATTTTTTTTAAGGTTGAAATGACTTAAGCATCCAAGATGATTGTTCTTAAAAATTTACGTCAGCAACTTTTTAAAAGTCTATACCCTCAAACCTAACCCTCAGTGGAGCATAAGCAGATTGTATAAAAAATGAGATTGTATGATTTCATACGATTTCGCCATCAATTCACCAAAACGTAAAATAGTTACGAATGTGTTGGATTGTTATATACTGAAACCTTTTGTAGCAATGTGTAGCGTTTATAATTACCTTGTGTATATCATTAATATGCTTCTATGCTAGGGTGTAAACTTTTGCTAGTGCAGACAGACTTTATTTTTAAGAAGGAACAACATTTGACATACAAAATGGCGTTGAACTCATACATTACAATTAATCATTGTCAAATAAATATTCTCTGTGTTCTAGCTTTTGGCGCTAACGAGAATGCGTGCAGCATCTCAAACTTCAAAACATCGACACAAATCCCTTCTCAAAATCCTCCAGTCAAAAGCAGAGAGCAAAATTCCTTTCTTCACAGTAGCTTTGATATCCTTAGCGCTGGAGCCAGGCTAATATTCAAATGTAAATATTAAACAAGGCGAAACAGAGATCCATGCAAAGGCCTTTTGTTCGGAGGCACTGAGAAAGCAGTCACCCTGAAACAATAGGTCAAATTAGCATGCAGCAGCCCCGGAGCACTGAGACGAATCCCCCCTTCCTGCTGGGACGAGGGGTGGGGGGTCACCGTCGAAGATCTGTCTCAGGCAGTATGTCATGCACATTCACCTTATTCCTCCCTTAGAGCACCTATCCAAGAAGAAGATGTGGGAGGGCACAAGACAAGATTAATGTAGGAAATACCTGGTGATCTGACAAATGATGACAGCTGATAATTACCCACGAGCCCTTGAGAGTGGCAACTGAGAGGCCCATCCCCAAACACGGTTATCTAGTCTCTCTGTTCGAAAAGGAACAAGATTTTTCCCCTTAACTTTATAAGTACACTCTCATTATAAAGTCAAGAATGGCTGCTTAGCTGAAAGAAGATACATTGTGAAAGTGGAAAATCAAATGAATGCAAGGAAAATGCGAAGGTAGAGAGATTAAAAAAGGCGAGTGAAAAGAAAAGAAATGACGTCAACACCATTACCACATTAGGAATATCGAGAAACCATACACATAAAACCTCAAAAGAAATTTCCCTCAAAGTGATCTGCCCTTAAAACAATCATGATTATTCTGCATTGAGGCATAATTGTGCCTGTGATTTGCCATTAAAAACATTTCAAAGCAATTCAGAAAATATCTCAAGGACACTGTGAGGTAATGCCTTTGGTTTTCCATCTAGCTTTGAGGTGGCAGATGCAATTATAAAGACACACACACACTCAACCCCCACCCATCATCACAACCTGCATAAACAGAGACGACAACTTGAGATTAATGAAAGGGCCCAATTTAATTGTCAGGCATCAAGATCAAGCTGAACTTAACCAGAAAATACACGAAAGGTTATCTGGCTTTTGAAAGGTTTCTAATTGGTTATGACCAGTATATAATTAGAAAACCCGATCTGTGAAAAGGGCACACTTCATGATCTTTGGAGAGTAACAAAAATATAAAATCAATAGAGACTGGACATAAAATATTATAATTTGAGTAAAAGACTGACATACTGCTGTGCTTTGTGACATACAATCCAAAAGACCGCCAGGTTCACTAAAAGCCGTCTATTGTGTGAGGTAAACTTTGCTTTTCTTTTCACATCAGTGGAGTTATACGTTCAACATAAAACTTCAGTCTAACAGAAAAAAATAATCATATTGTATATACATCATATCAGTTGACGTAATGGACGTTTGTTATTGTTCAGGAGTTGCGCTGCCATTCCACGAAAGATTCCCACCACATGCAGCTCCGTTTGATATGCTAAGAGCACACGGCATCGCTCCAACACTGTCAAAATCTCATCTAAATAAATTCACGAGGGCACTGAAGGTCAGAGTTTTGTACATTTCACACCTGTTTTTCCCCCCCTTCAGATTTCTCTTAGCCTGACACAGAACGGTATTTCTGGCCAACCCTCCTGAGTTTGAATTGAAGTCCAGCCCAAGATAAGCTGACAGCACCCTTGCTCTGTTGGCTTGAGGAAGGAGAACTTTTGGCAGTCCTGCGGCCCCGTTCGCATCAGATTAATGGGAAAGAATCTGAAAAGCACTTCTCAAATGGAATCAGAACGCTGCAGGTGTGACCCTGTACATCGTAATACACATATTTGGGCTCATGGCTGCATAATAGTACTGTGATGATGTCAGATGGCAATTCCAAGTAACTTGATGTAGCATGTTCCCATACGCTGTAAAATATTTTAGTGTGAAATTATTTACACAGTAGGACTTCTCGTGTATCTAACTGCACTCTTGGAATACCATACTGTATTTCTACAGTGCATATGTACTATGAAGGTACCCAGCATGCAGTGTGGCATGAATATATTATGCTGTGGAGTTTCTTGATTCTTGTTGGTTTTATCTGTGCTGCTGAACTTATGGTTCACTTTAAGCAGTTTGTGCTGTTTGTTTATTTTGTGATGTTCAGCATTTATCTTTTTTATTATTATTATTTGTTGAGTGTCATCATTGTTGTTGAGTATTGACATTTGTGCATAATTAGGTGATGGAAGATTTAAAAACATCTTGTGTTGTCCATCTACAAACAATTATGAATCTGAAATAATATTTTGGTAAATCTTGATGTTGAAATAATGCAAATATTAGTATAGTTTGGCTGACTTAAAATCAGCCAAGTAGCTTATATTATATTCTAGCTTGGCATTGTTTTAAGAAATGTTTTCATTTGTCACACTTCTGACTTGGCTAGATCAGAAATTTGAATAGGAATATACCGGGTCTAAGAGCCCAAACAAATGGAACACTGATCACCATTATGGTGACACTTACAGCTTAATCAAAACAATTACAACATTAAACTGTAATATAATTATATAATATAAATATAATTTCTTACAGTGGCATGGTTAAAGACAACTTTATAATGTAAATTCACAGTAAAAAACACAAATTGCAGTGAATTACTGTGATGTCAGCATAATTTTGCTGTTGATTAACAGTAATTTAGAATGTACATTTCTGACTACTGTCATTTATTGTAAAATAATAATCTTTAATGCTATCGCTTTGACGTGTCCAGTGTGGCCAGCCTCAGTCATAATGCACCAGTTCAAATATGATGAATGAGATTTGAGACATTTTCAGTCAATAACTACTTGCATTTCAGTCTGTTCCTAACACAAACCTTGATATGGCTTCAAAAGACTTGGAATATAGTGCATGTGTCATATTGATCACACTTTTGGGTTCTTTTGAGGTCATTTTAATCTATTGTTCAAAGCTTCTTTAAAATATTTTCTCTGGTGTTGCATAAAAGAAGGTTTGGAACACCATGATGGTAAGTAAATAATGACTGGATTTGCATTTTTGGGTGAACTTTTCCTTTAACAGGCTAGTCATTCCAACAGACACATAATACTATGTGAATGATTTAAAGTGAATTAAAGAAACAAATGAGTACACTGTTTATAAGGGAGGTGCTTTGATACCTCAGCATAACTCACTCAGTGACTCCCTTACTTTCCAGCCGTCAGCACCGCTTTGAAGTGAACTTCAGGATGAAATACAGCAAATGAGCCGGCACAGGTAACACCATCTCCACATCAGAGGGTGTAAACACCCATGAGTTACACGGCCTCGCCAACCAACAACCCCTTATTTGGGCAATAGTGGAGCCGGCTCCCTGTATAGGAGCCACTGCGGATGCCTCAGTATGAGGAGAACTGTGTGTTTAATACCACACTACTGAATCATACATGCCGGGCGTCACTGGGCGAACAACCCGCGCCTCTAACATCGTCCTTTCACCACTCCTGTTTGGCTCATAACGCAGAGCTGTGGCTTTGGCTCGTTGAAAAAAGGGTCATGAGAAATTT
>JAPDVR010000019.1:35354939-35404939 GCA_026230005.1 Gila orcuttii | reverse complement strand
AGTGATTTGCATTTTATTATTTACTTAGCATTGTTTTTCTCTGCTGTTCGTGACCCTACAGGAAGAGGCCTACGGCCCATTTTTTGGTTTGCGGCCCACCAGTTGGGAACCGCTGATTTAGTATGATAATATTCACATTTTATCTAGAACTGAACACCAAAATCTCTTGTTCGTTTTCCATCCTAAAACAGCAAAAAGTGCAATAAATAGTGAACACATCCCCCAAAAAATATCAATAAATAATTTTAATGGGATTCACCCACCATGCACCATTTTTGTTGCTGCAGATCCTTGTGTTCAGCTGTGCGTTCTGGGCTTTGGGCGTGCTCTAAATGTGGAAAACACTACAAAGAAGCACAAGGAATAAAAACTACAGAAATGAGGTCATGTTCCTGGATTAGACACACAATGCAAAGGAGGAGAAACTACTAAACGTCTCGCAGTATTCATAAAACATTGAATGTTTTTGCATTTTAGACGAATTGTCCTTTGAGACGCAATTCAAATGTGAATTTTAAGAAATTAGGACAAAGTGCCTCATTATCCTCAACAAGAAGAATGAGAATAGCTTATCTCCTTAGTGGAAAGGAAAAAAATGCAAAATGGGTCCAAAAGTGCTTTTTTGAAATCACGCTACTGTAAGAATTCACAAATATTTATAAATATCTAAATTATTTGTTACATCACAATGTCACACACGCCATTCTTTTTTTTTTTTTTTTTTACAACTTAACCAAAACATGCCTCTCAAAAAAGAAACTACTCTAGTGGAAAAAAAACCTATAGCAAAATGCATTTAAAATCCATTTATTTCATACTAAGTATACTACAAAGCCATTAACATATTTACTGACATCGCTTGAGACATACAGTACTGATATATTATAATTAAACTTTATTTGGAGTACCTTTTTATTTCTTAATATTAAGCCTAAAATGTGTTTAGTGTCACTATTTGTGCAGACTTTAAGTATACCAATTTACTATACTAAAAGTATAATTGCAGGGTATTATATTAAGTACATGAATATTTAGATGTATTTGTAGTATACCTAGCATTAAATAAATGTATTTCAAATACATTTTAGTATATTTATTTTTCACTAAGGAGTTATTTGTAGCTGAAATTAGCTTTATTTCAAAAACGTAAAGGAGCCAGGTTGATTCAGTCACATTAAAAGATGTCTTTTATGACTTGAATAAAACCAGTTCTATTAGATGTTACCACATTGCTGGTGTCTTAATGTGTATGCATGTTTTTCAATACAGTTTTGATCATTTTGACAGATTTTGATTTTAAATACAGTGCACAGTGAATACAGTGAAATAAAAGAGCCAAGTATTAAATGCACACGGAATAGGGATGTTTTTGTTGTTTCTCAGAAGAACTTACGTGCGTAAAAGCACAGCAGTGACTCCTGGGAAGGTACATATGGGAGCGCTTGACAAGGGGGTAACTTGATAAATTGTTTTTCTCTTCTCACTCTGCAGTTGTTTCATCACTTTACAAACCTTTGGTTTGCATATACTATGAAAAACAGCTATTGTAATTAAAAAGGTGGCATGGTTCACTTCTTGGGTGCTGTGCTGGTAAATTGTGAGCAGGGAGGGTTGGTTGGGGTCTGCATGCCCTCCTCTTCCTCAGGTCTCCGTCTCTGAGACATCTGCGTATGACAACATGAATCAAGCACCCCTGCGTCTGAGCACGCGTCACCTCCCAAAGTGAAAGGTTTATCACCTTGGAAACACATCTGTAAGCATCGAGTCTGGCGTGTTAATCATCCAGAAATGGTGTACAGAATAGTAAGTAAATATGGTGCGTTTCTCATTTAATTACAGGACCAGTTGGCTTGCTTAATTGTGTTTATTTAATTTGCTTGGGAAGAGATATCTCACAAATTTCAAGTTACATCTGTGCTGTTTGCTGCTTAGCCACAGAAGTTCTTGTGTTGTGACAACATTGAGATACATAATTCCTTTATGAGGCTTAAGAAAAATTAAAACAGCTTTGAAGCTGTGCGACAAAAGCAAGCGCAGGTGGACGGAATGAGCATGAAACCTGAGCTCGGGTCTTTTCCCGCTGTAAAACATCTGTGGCGAACTTGGCAAAGCTGGCACAGTCCCCTGGTGCACACCCCGGTTTACATGGCACAGAGTGTCAGTTCTAGAGAGGAACTCATCTCCTCACTGGTAGACCGGTTGTCCCCTGTATTTTATTATGTTTTGATTAAATCGAAACGTATTATTTTAATTGAATGTTTAGAGCCAAACCCTCTGAGCAATAAATTTCCTGCATCTAGCTATCATGTTTCTCCAGTAATTACATTTACATAAATGATGTTTGATGGAATTATCACACAGGTTATATGAGCACAGGGTAGACACAGAGAATGCTAGAGAGACAGATGAGACATCCTGAATGAATTCACAAATCAGCTTTGCCCATTAAAAGTAGGGTAGGTGATTTGTTCCAGAAACATAGTCTATTCATGATAGCAATCACTAAGTTAAGTGTCCTAAATTTATTTATGTGTATATATATATCATCTGTGGAAGGCATGGGACGCCTCTTATAGTTCCTCCTGAACCAAAACAACGAGCTTATGCTGCGTTCACGCCATAACTACTGTAATTTGGAAGAGATGAAATTTTATTCTCTGAGCGGTTCATGACTCCAATTTATGCGTTTCAATGACAACACTATCAACGGCAAAATGAATCTACAGCCGTCAGGTGGTACAGGTCAGTGGGTGGGATGTCATGCTTTCAAAGCTAACTTGCTATTGCTAGCTGCTCTGAAAATCGCCTACCCTATACCTTTAAAACTAATGGACAATCCTTAACTATGCCAAAGAATGTGGTCACATTCCTTCTTTACACTTCAAGACTCGCACATTCCATTACTAGAAAGTACTATGATGGTACATGCAGTGAATGTGATAGTAAAAAATGGTAATATATCAAGGCATATATTACCATATCCATATATTGTACCATGCATTTATATGGTTCCAAAGTAACTTAAAAGAATATCATCATTACCAAAAACATCATATCAGTGTCAGTTTTATTCTGTAAGATTTAATCTAAAACTATACTGAAATACATTCATTATGTTATATGGATTAAGATTTTTTTTGCATTCTTTTTTATGACACGCTTCTTCCTCATAGTCTAATTACCTTTTTATTTTCTCTTCTTGTAATTATTATTATTGACAAAGAAGATTATCATTAGATTACAATTACTTCTATACTTAATAAATACCCCCCTACCCCCAAAAAAAGCCCCAACGTACTAACATGTTGTAAAAATCTTTTTTATTTATGTAAAATATCATTTGGGGTTTTATTTATTTATGCATACATGTGTGTATGTATTTATTTTTTTACTTATTTAGCGTCACTGATTGTTTTTTTTCTGTCTTTTTTTTTTTTTTTTGCATTATTTTAGAGTGACTCAAGACTTATTGACATCTCAGGACAAACCCATGTACCTTACATTATCTGGAAATAAAAATGCATTTATAGTTTTTAACCATCTGGCTGTGCATTTTAACATGTTCGGGTTTAAGCCATTCCATCTCTATGACTGATAGATCTGGGAAAGCCTCCATAGGAACACACTTACCCTGCTCTTAAAATAGACGTTATTAAGGGCAAAGTGATTAAATCAGTGAGAGGTTCACACTGCTGGATTCCTCTGGCCAGGGTCAGTGTCCCAGTTATTTTAAGGACGATGCAATTAGAGCAGTGTTAATTTACAAAGGAAAATCTTCTTCTATTTAAACACCAGAGTCGTCCATCAACATCGGGTGTATAATTACAATGTATAAGTACTCAGTTTCTGCAGTCATTTGAATACAATAAGTATCATGCAGGGGCCGCTATTAATGTGCCACTCAAACCCTGACACCGGCGCAGCACTAATGCAAGTTGCCCCGTCAAACCTGTAAGTAATGGGACGGGGTAAAGCGATCTACTGTAACATGAAGACCACTTGTGGCATATATACACACTACTTCAAAGATTTCAAGTGGATGTCAGCTATTGATGGAGGCTGGATCAGAAGACAATATATGTGCTTGAAGAAGAATAGAGACGCTACTGGACTTCAAAGGCTGCTTTTTATTTCCAAAGAGACACAGGTTCAGCACAACTTGTCCTACCTCTTCATTCAATGTGGAGATAATGTCTACTGGAGACATGTCCATTGGGTTTTATTCTTGGCTCTCAGACATTTGTAATGGGTTTTAATCTTGACTTGATATTCTTTCTACCATGGAACACTAAATAAAGTGTTTTGGAGAGGTGTTTTTGTCAGAGGGGCTAAAACAACATTGGAGCCCATTGTCTTTCATTGCAAAAGAAAAAAAAAGACAGCTCTGAGCTTCCACAGAAGAAAATCAGACATATTTAGGATGATATGATGGTGAGTAAACAGAATTTTCATGATTGGGTAAACTATCCTTTTTTTTTAGTACATGAGAACAATTTATGCACTATAATGGCAAACAGAATGACAAAAATAATGATTGTTTTCATACAGGTTTCTCAAACAAATCTATTATTCGGTCAAAAAGTCATTGCCTTTATAAACCTGCGCTGTAAACATTGAAAAATCGCACACTTACCTCACATTCTCTATTTCTGGGGGGGCGGGGGGGGGGGGGGGGGGGGGGGGGGGGGTGGGCGTTTTACACTGTCTAAACTCAAGGTTGTATTTTATCCCCGAAGATGTGTGGAGACGAGTAGTCTGCTTAAGGCCTCAGCGCTCAGCGATCCTATTAAGAAGTGCCTTGTAAGAGCTTTCCTCCCCTCCTCTCAGGAAATGGCTGCTGTAATGTCTTTCCCTCACTGTTTTGGAATGCTGCTCAGCTCCCATGCTGGGAAAATAAGTGAGAAAGAGAAAAATGATTAAAACATTTTTTCAGGGGGGCCCTCTTAGAACAACATTGGTTACATTGTCAAAGGCCGATTCAGTGCTTGTGTTACAGAGGCTGACTCACTTCCAGGGAGTTTTTCGAGCCTCGCGCCGCATGTGAAGGCAGCTAAAATACGCCTGGGCTCGAGTGCTTCTTACGGAGATTGAGGACTATTGCCGACTGCGAGTGGCAAATGCAGGTTACGCTGAAAAGATAATTTGCAGCACACGACACGGCTGGAGACCGTAAACTTGTTCTCCTAGACTCCCTCGGAGCACGGAATCTCTTCTTCCACCAGAGAACTGCCCATTCCAGCCTCTGTGGCTGAAAAATGATATCATAATTAGCAATCTGAGGGAAGGCTGATGTGCTATCTAAGTCCCATCTTAGCTTTTGTCGTGATTAAGGGCATGGTACGATGCCTGGGGGCAGTCTCCTCTTGTCTGAATGAGACGGATTGTATTACCGGTCCCGCACCAGACAGACTAGGGCAGGTAGCCCATCAACAAACTGCTTTATGATGGCGAGACAGCGAGCACGCTAGCATTGTCAATGCTGGCAGCTCACTGGGTTTTGAGTGTCACGTCAAAGGCTTTTTCTTCCCTCATCTTTGAAATGCCGAACAGGAGGCTGTAACACAACTGCACGGCTTGGCCAAAAAGGGAAAACAAACAAAAAAACTTCAGTCTTGATTATCTGCCTCATCTGATCCAATTACCAGAGAGCTTTTACAATAATTCTAGTGTTATTTGGGGGATGTTTGAAGGCTCTCCGATTTAATGCTTCGTTCAGATTAACTAACGAAAACATCAGACTGAGAATGCCTCGACATGCACAATGCACCGCAAAGTAATAGCAGGTAGACAACTAAATTAAGAATTACATTGGCTCTGTTCCAAAACCTAAAACAGCAAGCTGTTTTTTGTACACTGAATACATAGGCAGCCAAACTCTTAAAAACACAGTTTTTTTTTTTTTGCATTGATGGAACCATGACGAACCTATAACATCCATGGAATCTTTCCATTTCACAAAAGGTTCTTTATAGTGGAAGAGTGTCAAATAAAATGTCCTTCACATTAAAATACTTCAAAAAACTGTTAACTCTTTCTCCTCCAGCGTTTTTTTTTTTTAAGTCGCCAGCCACAGCCAGCATTTTTGATAATTTTCACAAAAGTTTCATGGCCCCCAGAATATTTTGTTGTTTGAATATCTGAACATGCTATATATATATTTCTGTCAGGTCCATTTAAGTCAAGAACACACAAGACAATAGAAATGATTAGGAAATTGTATTGAATAAATTGCAATTCAGTTGATAATTGAAATTTGGCGGTATGGCTCTGTTCAGGGAGTCCTGTGACCTTTCATGAGCACCATGAAATAGCAGAGAGTCAGAGGACAGCAGCAGCATTAGGGAACGCTCACAGTTTAGCACTGGGGGAGCAGAACTATTCCCCCATATGAACAGAGCAGCAACGATGACAGAATAGCAAATGCCACATTATACACGACAAGGAGGAGCTGGGGAGGTGGTGGGTTGCAGAGAGCGAGCAGCAAGCATTCAGCGAACTGAATCTGTTTAAATAGGGCGCCCTGATTTGAGCGTAATCATTAGCAGCGAGGGGAGATGAAAAGCTGATGCGCTGATGCAGCTCAGCTGAGCAGATCGCTGATGAGACTGTGTGGCCATTAGCGTTAGCAGCATCTTGACTACATGGCCTGCCAGAACTGACGCTGACGCTCAATATATATATAATAACAGAACCTCTGCTTTTTATTGTTATTATTATTCTAGCTCAATGCATTCTATTTTTTATCAACACTTGGATGTGGGTAACTTTCATAAAAAAAGCAACATATTGAGCAAAAAGTTGAGAAAAAAATATTTTGGTCAAAGACTACATCCAGATTGAGTTCAGAACGATGATCAAAACATAGATGGAGTAGATTGAGTCCATCAACACCCCCAAAGTTTGTACAATCTCATACCTCATCCTGGGTCGACATTTCATTCGGTAACATTAGGCAGTTTTGATTTCTATGCCATTTATTGTTGATGATCGCGTAATTTTACATATGCATATAACGTGATATCCCTTGTTTCTGCTTCTTCTTCGCCTGTGTTTTGATTAGGAGATTCAGTACTCTTTCAGAAGATGTGTAATAACGCCCCCTACCATTTAACAGTGAAAACACAGAAAGACGGAAATTTCCATCAATGGTGGGGAAGGGTTCTTTGGAGAACCCAAAATGCTTTTTCTAAGGTATCACTGTGAACTCCCCCTTTGAAACCTTTATATATGATAGTGTAATTGGAATGGCACCTCATAAGCGACTGTTTTGGAACACTCAACATAGGCAGAAACTCTGAGCATCACACAATACGCTCTATGCACGAACACTGGTGACGTATTTCTGGTAGGATCTCAGCCAGCGTCTTTACTTCCGCATAGCGCGTTCTATAGCGAAGTGTATAGCGGCAAAACTTTAATAAAATTCATTTTCTCAGAAACGGAGACAACGATTTTAGAAACTGATTCGCTAGTCGGATTTCGCACGATATGAGAGAATACTCACCCTCAAAGTTGTCGATGTAGGTCGAAATATATAATTTAAAGCCCTTCTCTTTCTTACTCTTATGTGTGACAGCTAACCGCCTCACAGTGTTGTTAACATCATTCATGTTAACCGCAGGAAGTTTTTGTAAACAGCGAGTGTAATTTGCCATTATCTCCACCTAATGCAAAATCGGCTTCTGACACAGCACCGGATGTAACTGGGCGGGCTGAGACAAAACGCGGAAGCGATCGTGCATAGAGTCTATTGATTTTAGTAGTGTTTACTGTTAGCATGTTGTTAAGCTAACACCACAAACTCCAATAAGTAATACAATTTAGCAATACATTTCGGTATCAAAATAATTGTATTTACTGTACTGTATAATCAACAGTTCCCTTGCTTAGTCTACCATCTTGAATTGATTATTTCATTGACCTAGTTGCAATGCACTCTGGGAATGTGTTCTCTGCAGAGTCAATATTTAGCATTACGCAGACTACATTTTGACCTTAAGCTGCTAAAAGTTAAAAGACTCCAATAATGCTTGAGGAAGTGGGTCTGAGCATGAGTTAAGATGGGCCGCCCTGTCAGTGGGTCACCCACCGTGTGATCTAACTTTGATGCGCGCACGTTTGGCAAGCACAACTTCTGCTGTCAAAGCCTATTAAAAGCGGTTTACATGTGCATGTCCGATTTGATGAATATGTATGTGACCTCCTTCTCTGGCGGTTGCCCACTCGGCGGCACAAGGGCCCGGGGCTCCTCATTGAGCTCGGCTTGCATAAAGGCAGCACTTTAACACTGCCATGAAGCGACTCCCCTGTGCCTGGCCTGACCTTTAACGCTGTAGATTTAACTGGGGGATAATGGAGAGAGAAAGGGTTAGCCTTAAGACAGACAAGAGGTAGAGGTAATGATTTAAAATTCAGGTTCTGACACGCCTTAATGAAATAATGCCACCGAGCTTGTCTGTGTGAGTCTGGGGCGTATCTTGTAAAGGAACGTGGTAGATAATAATCTCCTTTGATTTTAACAATTTAAAAAAGGATCCATTCTGAAAAACCCAGAGGAAATTGTCTTTACTCAAAGGTTGTTCTTTCATTGCTCAGGAGACTTAATTGAGCTTTCCAGTTAAGGCAAGACACAACAGGTATTTTTTTCTTTGTCTTTTTTTCTTTTAATGCACTGATCAATTTTGAGATTTTGGGCTATTTTGCTTCCATAACATGTCTTCTTTCAGACTAGTGTGGAAATAAAACACCCATAATCAGCCTTGGCTCATTTGGAAAAACATACCTGTGACAATTTTTTTGCAAAGCGCAAAATACGTTGCGTAGTGCACGTTTCACGACAGTTTCAAAGTGAAATGTCCAGTGAGTGGCGCTAAAAAAGTGTTTAGTTTTTTCTAGGAACAGATGAACGTGAATATGGCAAAGTTTGTACGTTTCACCGCAGTTCTGAATTGAAATGTCCAGTGAGTGGCGCTAAAAGATTAATGCTCCATTACGTTTTAAAATAACGTAGGCTACACCCAGCGCCGCCTATCCCACCACGCGCCTCACGCGCTGTGTGTTGGGCACCAAGTGCTGAGGGGGCACCAAAAATAGCCTAATGAAAAATCAATCATCATATCATTGTCATAATAATTATAACGCCGATATTATTTCAGTATAGAAATATTATTAGGCAATTTTTAGGGATGTATATAACAAAACAGGCTGAACAAGAGTATTTAATTGCTCAAGAAAGTAACGATGGTCCGCCGCCACCTCAGTGGTTTTAATAAATTAAAAACGTAATCATGGCACTTTAGCTTGCTGTGAACTTTGAGCTCTTATATCGTGACTCGTCTTACATTGGGTTCGTACCCGAGCTCTTCGCATCACAAGTACAATTCTGTACCAACTGAAGCAAGCTTAATAAGTCAGTAACACTATGGAGCAGGTTAGGGTATCCAAACTCCAAAATATATTTGTTTACAAATCATGCACTATGGTAAAAAGTGTTCCCTTACGAAGGGAACTCAACGATGCGTCGATCGACGCCATGGGAACGCCCCCAGCGTGACTGCGTCTGAAGCATCTATGTCAACTAGTCCAATGGAAAGAATGAGCGTCACGGGCGGGTGACGTCATGACCAGGAAATGATAAAAGCACATCCGGTGCAAACCGGCATTAGCTTCTGTTGCCTCAGCAAGCGATCTGTGTTATACTGTCTCTGTCTATTTATTGTTGTCTGTTGCAATTTATTCGGAAACGTTATGGCGAAACAAATGTACAAACAGTGTGTTCCTCCCTGCCCGCGTTATTTAACGGGTGGGGACACACACGAGCTTTGTGTCATTTGTTTGGGAGTGGAGCATGCGGTCTCAGCCTTCGAGGAGGCTGAGTGTCAACACTGTGAAATGCTACCGCTCCGCATGCTCCGCTCTCGCCTGTCACTCTTTGATGTAAAGAGTGGGCAGGCTCGCGATCCTCAGGGATCAGGACCCGCGTCTGCCGAGGCGGCGCGGAGAATGCATTCCTGGGGATCGCAGAAGGATCTTTCGGAGGGGTTGGAGACGGGTCCCTTGGCCTTTTCTCCTTCCTTACCCGGAAGATCCAGCGCTCTCCCCCCGGTGTCGGAAGCACGCTCTGCGGTTTCTTCCGCCCGGGGAGAGAGCACTCCATTACTTCAATGCTCTTCCTCCGAGGAGGTCGATGTTATGAGTATGGAGAGTGAAAGCACACACATGGGGGAAAAAGATTCACAATTTATTTCCCCAGCATATGATGAGCTGGTGGATGTTATGTCACGGGCTGTAGAAAAATTAAATATTGTATGGCCATCTGAGAATAAAAGCGCTCGTCCTAAAAGTAAATTAGATGAGCGCTTTTTATCGTCCACGACATTATCTCCACCACGAGAGCTTCCCTTTTTTCCCGATCTCCACAATGAAATATCAAAATCGTGGAATAAACCGTACTCTTCACGACTTTTTAGCCCTCAAGTTAAAACTTATTCGAGAATAAGAGGGCTAAAAGAGTATGGTTATGAGGCGATGCCCCAGGCGGAACAGAATTTAGCTAGCTATCTTTCGCCTGGTCCCGCATCGTCCCTGAAAGCCTCGGCTTTGCCCACTAGACCGCTTAAAGCCACCTCGGTTTTAGTGGGCAAAGCTTATACGGCAGCAGGTCAAGCTGGAGCATGTCTGCATACAATGGCAGTGCTACAGGCGTATCAAGCTGACCTGCTGGGGGATCTGGATAGTAGTGAGGGAATTTCTCATGACGATATTCAAGAACTTCGTCGTGCTACCGATCTTTCTCTCAGGGCTACTAAGGAGACCGCCAGAGCAATTGGGCGGTCTATGGCAGCCTTGGTAGCTACTGAGAGACATTTATGGTTAAATCTGTCAGAGATTAAAGAAAAAGATCGAGCTTTTTTATTAGATGCTCCGCTTGAACCTTCTGGTCTCTTTGGTGACGCAGTCCACGCGGTCGTCGAGCGATTTCAGGAGTCTAAGAAACAAGCTGACGCTTTTAAAAAGTTTATCCCTCGCCGTGTCCAGCCCCCTGGGGCTGCTGGGCGTGAGCAGCCCCAGCCGTCGAGCTCATCATATCATGTGCAACAGAAAGAGAGTGTTGCGTCTCGTGCACCTCCACGTAGACACTGGAGACAGACGCAACCCTCTCAGCCGAAGTCTTCTAAGTCGAAGCCGGATCTGAGGACCGTTCTTCAGGCGAAGAAGACTTCGGCTCAGAAAAAAAAAAGGTCCTGATGTTCATGCGTCAGGCCTGTGAGGACAGCCCCGACCGAAGTAGAGCGGTGTACACCTCATTATACGGTGCCCGTTCCATTTCGGGGTCCTCACGAGACCGTTCTGCCAACCCTGCCACCCTTGGTGCTTCAGGGCGCAGCGGTCTCCAGCGAGTCGCTGATGCTATGCTGCGGCACAGCATCGGTTCCGCGCCCTCTGAGGGGGGCGTTAGAGCAGCCAGTTCAGGTAGTTCCTGCCATGATGTTTCAGGCTCCAGAATTAGCTGTCTCAGTAACACCAGAGACCAGCCTCGAGAGGCTGGTTCCCTTAGTAAATTTTCTGGCAGCGTGGAAGCTTCTGCCGAATATTTCTCGTTGGGTCCTGCAGATTGTAGAAAAAGGATACAGAATCCAGTTTGGTTCTCGTCCTCCTCGTTACAACGGGGTGTTGCCCACAGTGGTGCATCCCGAGCAGGCTCTGGTAATGGAGCAAGAGGTAAAGGCCCTGTTAGCGAAAGAAGCTATAGAACAGGTGTACTCACCCGACCGAGAGTCGGGTTTTTACAGCCGTTATTTCATTGTTCCAAAAAAGGATGGAGGGTTGCGTCCTATTTTAGATCTTCGTTTGTTAAATCGGTCAGTTCAGAAACTAAAGTTCAAAATGCTGACACTCAAACAGATCGTGACTCAAATCAGATCCGAGGACTGGTTTGTCACGATAGATCTGAAGGACGCCTACTTCCATATCTCCATCCTCCCTCAGCACAGGAAGTTCCTAAGGTTTTCTTTCGGGGGCAAAGAATACCAATATCGGGTTCTTCCGTTCGGTCTAGCTTTATCACCCCGCACGTTCACGAAATGCGTGGATGCAGCATTAGCCCCTCTCAGGCTTCAGGGCATACGTATTCTGAACTACATCGACGACTGGCTGATTCTAGCGGAATCAGAGCAGTGGGCGGTTCGGCACCGAGGTGTCGTTCTCGCTCATATGCAGATGTTGGGGTTGAGGCTCAATGCCAAGAAGAGTGTGCTTTCTCCAGTACAGAGAACCACTTTCCTTGGTGTGGTATGGGATTCAGTGACAATGCGGGCCATCCTATCGCCCGTTCGTGTAGCTGCTATCCTGTCAGCCACAAAAGAGCTGAAGCTAGGCCAGTCACGCACTGTAAAACAGTTCGAGAAACTGTTGGGTCTTTTGGCAGCAGCGTCCAACGTGATACCTTTTGGCCTGCTGTACATGAGGCCTTTACAGTGGTGGCTCAGGACCAGAGGGTTCTCCCCGAGGGGAAACCCACTTCGTATGATCAAGGTCACGCGGCGTTGCCTTCGTGCCTTAGTTATATGGAGGAAGCACTGGTTCTTAACCCAAGGTCCGGTGTTGGGAGCTCTTTGCCATCGAGTTACTATCTCGACAGATGCTTCCCTCACCGGCTGGGGAGCGGTAATGGAAGGCCGCTCGGTTCAGGGTCTGTGGAAGAGTCATCATCTCTCGTGGCACATAAATTGCCTGGAGATGATGGCTGTCTTCAATGCGTTGAGGCAGTTCCTCCCAGACCTGAGGGGCCATCATGTGCTCGTACGAACAGACAACACATCAGTGGTCTCTTATCTGAACCGTCAGGGGGGCCTGCGTTCGCGTCTGCTTTGCAAACTGGCGCACCAGATCCTCCTGTGGTCTCTGGGGAAGGTACTCTCTCTGAGGGCAGTGTATATTCCTGGGGTCCAGAATATAGGAGCAGACATCCTGTCGAGGCAGGAGCTGAGGCCAGGGGACTGGAGACTCCACCCCGAGGTGGTGGAGAAAATCTGGGAGTTTTACGGCCAAGCACAAGTGGATCTGTTTGCGTCTCAGAATACGACGCACTGTCCTCTGTGGTTCTCCCTTACTCACCCAGCCCCTCTGGGGCTGGATGCTATGGTGCAGACGTGGCCGAGGCTACGTCTGTACGCCTTTCCCCCTGTTGCTCTGCTCCCAGGAGTTCTGGAGCGAGTCCGCCGGTATGGAATAAGCCTACTGCTAGTAGCACCACGCTGGCCAAGTCGGATCTGGTTTTCGGACCTGATCCATCTCCTAGATGGTCCTCCCTTCGAGATCCCGATCAGGAGAGACCTTCTGTCTCAGGCCGGGGGCACAATATTTCACCCTCGACCAGAGATTTGGAACCTGTGGGTTTGGCCTCTGAGGGGGCCCAACTCATAGAGAGTGGTCTTTCAGCCGAGGCTGCTGAGACCATTCTAAGCTCCAGAGCCCCAGCTACTAGGAAACTATATGCGCTTAAATGGAGAGTTTTCTCTTTATGGTGTTACCAACATCAGTGGGATCCAGTTAACTGTTCTGTGAACACAGTACTCGAGTTCCTGCAGGAGCGCTTTACGTCAGGCCTATGTCCTTCCACGCTCAAAGTCTACGTGGCGGCCATTGCGGCTTACCACGCCCTGGTGGGGGGTACATCGTTGGGTCGAGACCCCCTGGTTACACGTTTCCTTCGTGGCACTTTAAGGCTGAGGCCTGCAACTCGCACTAGGGTGCCAGCTTGGGATCTTGCTATAGTACTAGAAGGCCTTTCTAGGGCTCCATTTGAGCCCTTAGATTCGGTTTCAGATAAGTTTCTTACCTTTAAGACTATCTTTCTGCTAGCTATTTCGTCCCTTAAGAGAGTTGGAGACCTTCAGGCCCTTTCGGTTTCCCCCACTTGCCTTGAGTTTGCACCGGGGATGGTCAAGGCATTCTTATATCCAAAACAGGGGTACGTCCCTAAGGTGCCGACCTTGACTCCGAGGCCTATTGTGCTGCAGGCTTTCTGTCCTCCTCCTTTTGCATCTGCAGACCAGGAAAGACTGAACCTCTTGTGTCCAGTGCGAGCACTGGACACTTATGTGCATCGGACTTCTTCATTTAGGAAGTCCGACCAATTACTGATTTGCTTCGGATCACCTAAGAAGGGTCTTCCTGCTTCTAAACAGACGGTCAGTAGGTGGATAGTTGAGGCTATTTCACTTGCATACGAGTACTCGGACCAGCCATGTCCTTTGGTGGTCCGAGCTCACTCTACTAGGAGTATGGCGGCTTCTAAAGCCTTACTATATGGGGTTTCTCTTCGGGACGTCTGTGATGCGGCGGGCTGGTCCTCTCCGCTCACATTCGTTAAATTTTACAGTTTAGACCTGGATGCTGCCCCAGGTTCTCAGGTGCTTAGTGCTTAGTTACAACAGACTAACACTCAGGTACTTGGAATTCTGGCGCTTTGGGTATTCTCGTTCCCATGGCGTCGATCGACGCATCGTTGAGTTCCCTTCGTAAGGGAACGTCTCAGGTTACTATTGTAACCATAGTTCCCTGAGAACAGGGAACGAGACGATGCGTCACCCTGCCATACTTCCTGCATCCCTGTGATCGGCTTGCTTCGGCAATTTTCGAAGCTAATGCCGGTTTGCACCGGATGTGCTTTTATCATTTCCTGGTCATGACGTCACCCGCCCGTGACGCTCATTCTTTCCATTGGACTAGTTGACATAGATGCTTCAGACGCAGTCACGCTGGGGGCGTTCCCATGGCGTCGATCGACGCATCGTCTCGTTCCCTGTTCTCAGGGAACTATGGTTACAATAGTAACCTGAGACGTTTTGAGGTCATAACATAATTGTTCAAGCGGCCGCGTGAAAACAAGTCTTTATTAATCCATAATCTTCCCCTGTAATCATAATTATGTGTGAAAACGATTAAAAGTGCTTGCTGTTTCACTGCCTCTAGTGTTCATTTCTTTTAAAAACTGCAGTGATATGTACGTGTTGGTACGTATTATGCGTTTTGCAAAAATGTTGCCACATGGAACATTTTTCCAATGAGCCTGTGTTGTCCAAAACACACATTTAAGTTATTATTTTTTTTTTTACTACACTATCCCCCGATTTCAAGGCTCAAGTCTAAAATGCATGTTTGATCAGTTTTAACTGAACGTGATTAGCACTGATATCTTGCACTGATATGCACTGAAATGTTTGTTCTTAGAAGAATATGATGAGAAATGAACAGTTTGAGATTCTTGAGATGAAATTTTGGGGATTACTGTGGTCTTTTTCTGAAGAAAAAAAATCTGAGAAGCAGGAAAAATATCCCATTTAATTATCTAATTAGATGGCAATAAAAAAACAACTGAGATAATGAATTTTATTTAAAAAAAATGTTTAATTCGTTTGTCATTTAAGATGTTTCTCCTAAAATTCCTCATAGGAGGAAAAAAAAAACTAAGGTGACAATTAGTTAAAAAAACAATAGGTCTATAGGTCAATAGGTCAAAACAATAGAAAATCTGATGAGAAAGGTTTGAGGTCATATTGAAACCTCTGACTTTTGTTTTCAGTCTTGGTAGATCTGACAACAGTTTGATATGTTTCTGAAATATCTTCTGAACTTCTGTGGAAGACTTGTGACATAACTGGAGAAAAAAAAAAAAAAAAAAAAAAAAAAAAAATGAGAACCAGAAAAGTTAAGCAAAAGTCTCTATTTGCTCTTCATCTAATTCATAGTTGTTGAAGAGAAACTGATTTGATGTCACATAAGAGAGATCTAAAGTAAGTTTCATTTTGTTGTAAAAAAAGTTATTAAGAGGTGACAAAAACTGTTGTGTGTCAACTTGATTTGACATCTTATTTACAGTATTCTTCATTTAATAACTTGTACAATTGTCTCAAGCTATAAAATGAGAATGTCTTCCATTACAGATGGATTGTCACCTCTCGTATACAGCGCATGGGCAGATGTAATTGGAATCCTTAATAATTGTCACCTCTTGAAAAAACTAATTAAACCGTGGCCAAGGTCAGACTGGCTTTAATTAACAAGGGAGCAAGCTGAAGGTAATGATCACCAGCACTGCAAGGGCACGTAAAGTGTGTGTGTGTGTGTGTGTGTGTGTGTGTGTGTGTGTGTGTGTGTGTGTGTGTGTGTGTGTGTGTGTGTGTGTGCGTGCATGGCCAGATGAAGAGTAGAACATCAACCCTGCTGTAGGCCTGAGAGAGAGAGAGACATATGGACTGAGACAAACCTGACTAACAAAAGATAGACAGAATGTGCTAGTACTGCACTGAAAATGAACCGCACTTCCTGACCTGCCCTAAACATGCACAAATTAGCTATACTTTCATAAAAAATACAAGAATGAAATGCAAACTGTGACCTGAGCAGTCTGCTATAAACACTGATGTGCATGATCCTAACGTGATAATCTGATAAGGGGTCAAATGTAAAAGCTATACCTTAAAATCCCATAAACTTGATAAAATCAATGCAAAACATGGATTATTTCTGTAGGCTGTTTATAGCTGCCTAGCAACATGTTAACTTAAATTCACCACATGAATATATTATGTATGTGTTTATCATTTTTTAAGCTTAGCATCATAGTAGAGTGTATATTCTAGTGGCTATAGAAACATTCATCAGTTCTTTAGTATAGCACATAATCTCAATATCATGTATTAACATGCTGTCAGTCCTCCTATTGTATTACCCCTGAACCTCAAAACATGCAATTTAGTAATTTTCTATACAAAACAATGAGTTTCACTGTGGAAACCAGAAGCTGATGTAACAATATCTTCCTTACTAAAGTACACTTCAAAGGGAGTCCCCTTTGGAGGTAGAATGAAAGTATTAAATATGCATACCAGTTGTAAACACTGTAAAAAGTGAAAATGTCCTGTTGTGAGCTTAAGGATAAAGACTGTTCTTGAAAAAGAAGTGCACGTAATTATACTGAATTTGCACTTGCAGTGTACTTCAAATCTTAAAAGTATATTTCTATACTTTCATGACAATACATACACTACAAGAAAGTACACTTTTTAAAATGTCAAATGAAATTTGTAATTTAAAACATATTTTAAATCATTATGTTTTAATAATATTTTGTTGTTTAAATAAGTACATTTAAATGTACATTTAAATTGAATATAACTGAATTACAAATGAGTTACTGTGTAATTTCATATATATTTAAATACATGGCAAACAAGTTTCAATAGAAATTACATTAAAGTATATTTTAGTTTATCATATAACCATTTTTTTAAGACAATATAAGTAATTATGAAACTCATACAACATTACATACAACATTACATCTTCATCTTCACATCTTCAATTAAGCTTACACTATATTACTTTAAAGTGTATTATTTCTGTACTAAGTACTCTTTTTAAAGGTAAGCTAAAGTGCTTTTTTTAGCACTGTGGTGTGCTACAGTATTTATATATATAATTTTCAAAAATTACTTTTGTTTTAGTTTACTAATTCAATGAGACTGATTTAATTGAAAACAGATTCCATGAAATCTAAATTTAAAGATAGCATAGTCCCTATTTGGCCATATACTGTAAATATTAGTGTATGATCGCTTTGTCTGATAGCTTAGACAAGTAATCACACACCTTTCCTCAATTACACATATGATTTGATATATTAATAAGTTTGTGGAATGGTAATAGTCATGTGAGCCTAAGCACATCAGTTAGAGATTATGACTTCCCATTGTACTAGTAAATTAACCTCTGTCCCTTTGAGATAAACCTCCATTCCCAGCCAGTAACATCCTCTGACTTTCCCAAAGGCTCAACTGGAAGGAAGTCAGAGAGGGGAAATTACACTTGTCGCTATTAATGTCCCAACGCAGACGTTTCCCAAGCATTGGGGGACAATGTGCTTTCTGTGCCTGTCCGTGACACTGAAACGGAGCACTTTGTGTGTGGTGGCACCAGAAGAGAAAACATAGCCGCCGGGCCGGCGGCCTATAATGTGTGGCGGTGATTCAGCAGTCAAGTATGTCACACTTATCTATATTTTTGTGTACACAAATAAAATTGGAATAGTTGGGCCATTAGTAACAGAGGGGTGCACACAGGAAGTGCAGGGTTCAAATGGGCAAGGTCATGCAAGCAGACTCCAGCGACCCATCCCTTAGCTTGTCAGAGCCTAGTTACTTCACACTTATTCCTCTGCAGCGTTATGTCATTTATGATTAGCCGAGCAACTCGCTAAAGGCCGTGGTGTCGGACAGCCAAATTCCTCTGGACAAGATTTGTTTTCTTTCCCATTGATCATTGGGGGCTGTTGACTGATTCTCAGCAAAGCTGAAATACTGCAGATATTTTCTTTAGAGTTTAGCCATGAGGACAGAGTGAAGAGAAAAGACACAGGGTTCAGTCTCAAGGACAAATCCAGCCAGACAATTCAATCATTTTGGCTAACTTGCTGTCTAGAGCACTGCGTTTAAAGTAGATATATAATTTATGTAATAATTTATTTTCCTCAAAGTCCAGATTCTTGTACCAAAATAGTCATAATGGAGCTTTATAACCATTGTTCCCTTTCAGTCAGTCACTATGAGTTACGTCAGAAAGCCCTATAACCTTCGAGTTATTAGAAAATGAGCCAATGGTATGAAAATACCATGGTCTGCGAAATTTGCATCGCGAACTCTGCCCCACCTTGTGAGTATAAAAGGAGCCGCGAGTGCAATCTCGCATTATGTTTCTGCTTCTTCGCCTTCTCAAGAGCAACGAGCGTCTCTCTCAGTCGGTGTTGATGTGATGCTGTGTTTCAGCGGGTTCATGGTCCTGCGGCTCGTCTGTGCAGTGATTTGCACGCGGCCAGTGTTCTCCCCTGGGCGCTTCATCACTGCTAAGAGAGATTTCTCTTCAAAAGAGCTGCACGGGCACGTCTTTTTCAAGATGTCTCGCACGTGTGTTTCTGGATGTGGGCACAATGTGGATGTGGATCCATCCGGCTGACGGTCACGACCGCTGTCTAGCGTGTTTGGGCTTTAATCACGCTCAGGCAGCGCATGTGGATGAGTCATGTTCTCATTGCGATGTTAAGATCGAGACTCAATGACCTCCCTCTGCCACACCCCAATCTATCTCTTCCTCAAGAGGGGATACTTTGGCTAGTAGCCAGGGTGATCTGAGGGTTACGGTGTGGAAAAACCGGACAAGTCTTCCTCGGGCCACGCCTCCTGCACATCGCAAGCTGTGGAGCTTCCGGGGGAGCCTGGTTCCTCTCAGGGACCCAGTGTTTCATTCGGGGCTCCAGCAGATGATGCCATGTCGCTCACAGCATCACAAGGTGGGCTTGATTCACAAGGCCGCCAGTACCCGCCCCAGTGCCTTTCTTCTGGGAAGTGCATCAGGAGGTCACCAGGTCGTAGAAGTCCCCGCTGACCCAAAGCATCCTTCCAAGGCCTGTAGGTTCTCCACCTCCACCCTGCATGTCATAGCCATCCTTCAAGTCCATCAGGCGAAGGTGCTCAGGGACATGCACGAGGGCAGGGCTGACCCAGGGCCCATGCAAGAGCTGCACACTGCACACTCGCTCTACGGGTGACTAAGGTCACTGTGCGATCCCTGGGTCAGGTGATGTCCAGCTGTGTGGTCCAGGAACGTCATCTGTGGCTCAACCTGGCTGATATGCATGAGGCTGAGAGAACTCGTTTTCTCAACACCCCGCATATCCCAGGCTGGACTCTTTGGCGGTGCGGTCGAGGACTTCGCCCAACAGTTCTCGGCAAGGAGGTGGTCGTAGGAAGGCCGCATAGCCCGTCTCCGCCCCTAAGCCTGCCAAACGCCAGGCTAAGCAGCGCTCCTGAGATGGGCAGCTCGGAGCTAGGGCACAGTTCTTTCCTGGAGCTGGTAGCAGGACCACTCCTTCCCCCGGTGGAGGGCCTGGGGAGAATCTTTTGTTCTCCGTCCCCCGCCACTAGCTTCACGGTCGGCGGAACCCTAAAACTGTTAAAGAAAGAACCGACTCCCCTTCCTCCGAGCCCCAAGAGGCCGCGGATGTCAGTGTGCAACGCTATGCCTTGTCACTCTCATCCCTCTCTGTCGCCAGACCCCTGTCAGAGCAGGCCGCCGCGGAACGCTCATCCTTCCCTGGCCTCCTCTGTTAGGACATGGAACTTGGCCATGCCCCCACACCGGGACGCTACACCATGTCTGGGCCGATCGTTCCGCATTGCTGCTCCATCGTGGGTACGCCTGTAGCTCCGATGACCTCGCTGGTTCAGTTTTTTCCCGTTGCCTGTGCGAACAATCAGACTCGGCTATGCGATCCAGTTCGCACGGTCTCCTCCCCGCTTCCGGGGAGTCAGCTATACCTTGGTGGGTGGCAATGCCTCTGTCATGCGTGCGGAGGTCTCCGCCCTACTGGCGAAGGGTGCGATCGAGACCGGCCTTCCAGCCGAGATGAGGTCCGGCTTCCACAGCCCCTAATTAATTGTACTCTAGCAGAGTGGTGGGTTATGACCAATCGTGGACCTACGTGTCTTGAACCGAACCCTTCACAGGCTTCCATTCAAGATGTTGACAGCCAAACGCATTTTCGAATGTGCTCGTCCGTTGGATTGGTTTGCAGCGATCGACCTGAAGGACACGTACTTTCACGTCTCCATTCTTCCTCGACACAGACTGTTTCTACCGTTTCGCCCTGTCTCCTCGCGTCTTCACGAAGGTCGTCGAGGCAGTCCTTGTGCCACTCAGGCAACATGGGGTTCGCATCCTGAACTATCTCGACGTCTGGCTGATGCTAGCACACTCTCAAAAGCAGGTTTGCAAACACAGGGACCTGCTGCTCCGGCACCTCACCCGTCTGGGTCTTTGGGTCAACTGGGAAAAAGAGCAAACTCTTCCCTGTGCAGAGGATCTCTTTCTTCGGTATGGAAATCGACTCGGTCGCCATGTACGTGCAGTTTACGAGTGAGCGCACATAGTCCCTGCTGAATTGTCAATTCGAGGGCAAGAATGCGGTTCAACTGAAACTGTTTCAGAGGCTCCTGGGGCATATGGCATCTGTAGCGGTGGTCACGCCGCTTGGACTGCTTCATATGAGACCGCTTCAGCACTGGCTTCGCGATCGAGTCCCGAGATGGGCATGGCAACAGGGCACGTTCCAGGTGCTAGTCATTCGGCCATCAAACCTTCACCCCATGGTCGAACCTCTCTTTTCTACTGGCGGAGTGCCCTTAGACTGGGTTTCCAGGCATGTTGTTGTGTCAGTAGATGCCTCCACCACGGGCTGGGGTGCCATGTGCAATGGGCATGCTGCCCCGTGCTCCTGGGCAGGACCCCAGCGATGCCACTTCCGCTGTACCGCTGAAACGGTGTACCAGGGCACACATTCTCGGCTCCTCAGCAGGTAACATAATGCAAGATTGGACTCGCGGCTCCTTTTATACCCACGTGGTGGGGTGGAGTTTGCGATGCAAATCCATGGTATTTTCATACAATTGCCTCTTTTTCTAATAACTCAAAGGTGATAGGGCTCTCTAGCGAAACCCCCATGTCGTCAGTCACTGACGTAACGTCTCCGTTCCCTCCTTCAGTACGTCACCAAGACGTTCACCCTCTTTCTCTCTGACCCTTAAAATTATTATTTATCTGTGTCAGTTTCTGTTTTTGGGTGGGTTTGATATGCGTTTCAGTTCAGTTTCCTGTGTTTCAGTTTGTTTCCATGGATGTTCATTGTTTGAATAAGTTTTGGACCTGTTCTCTATTTCATTGATTGGTTTGCCCTGTGTATTTAAGCTCTGCATTTCTTTCAATTTTTAGTCCATTCTCATCACATGTTAGTTCTGTTGTTCTGTTCCCATTTGCTTTATTTATGTTTGCTTATTAAAGTTAAACAAACTGCCTGCGATTAGATCCTGCCTATCTCATATATTTATGATCAACTTTTTTTAAGTGTCAATTTTTTTTAATGTTTCTCCTCATTTTTATTTCTGGACACAAAAGAGACCGTACAGAACATGTATCGATAAATACAATGAAAGCATTTTTACTTTAAAATTACATAAACATTTAATTAAAATATAAAGACATTTATATCGTGTACAGGGCTTGACATTAACATCCGCCAAATGTGGGTGTATTTCAGCAGTGGCGTGTAACATGGAGCACTAGGCACATTGGCTGGTTGAATTTTTCAATAGTAGACTTTTAAAAGGGCATCTGAAATAATAAAGTAAGTGCAATGTAGTGTTGTCAAAAATATAGATTTTTGGTACGTATTGATACTAAAATAACTAAAACGCTTCCAATATTTATTTTTCGCAGAATATATACACGACACCAGCTGTGCTTTCTCTCTCTCTCTCATCTCTCAGAAAGCAAGTTTACACACAAACCCGCCTCCCCTCACTCACTTGTTTTATTTGTTCTGGATGAATATTGTTGGTGTTGCAGGGCTTGAATTGTCAGGTCAATCTAAGTGTCTCAAAGATAGGGAAATACCATGGATGGATAGTCATTTTAACACTCACATCTACTGTACAGGTAAATTACTGTCTACAACTCATCTGTCTTGCATTGTGAGGAAAACAGGAGTACCTGGAGGAAACCCATGCCAATAGAGGGAGAATACTCTATGTTAAACCTACTCATAAAGGACTCATGGCTCAACTGGAACTCAATTTGAGAACCTTTTTGCTGTGAGGCAACAGTACTACCAACTAAACCACTGTTCTGCTCTTAGTCAAGATATCTCAAGATATATATTTTTTCTTCCATCTTCTATGGGGCATTACTGTACATTGTGACAGGCTCATGACACAATTTAAGATGTGCTGCATATACTTTCAGATCAGACTGAAATTATCAGGAATCTTACAATAAATAAGTTTCAGCTGTTTGTTCCTTGTATTGGGATCCTTCAGAAAGGTCAAGCTCTTATGTCTGTCTGACGTCAGAACATTTCTGAAGGTCTGAATGAGCCATTTTTTTTCCAGCTTAGTTTCAATAAATGTGTTTTTTTTCTCCATGGACAGGAAGTTTTGAATTGTAAAATTCACACTGTTTCTTTGACAAAAGATCAAGGGGATATGTATGCTTTATGTTAAAATCTCTTTAAAAGAACCTTCACACTGAGCAAAGTGTATCTCAAGAGCAGAAAAGAGGATAACGGGAATGCTGCAGCCACATTGAGGACACTGACCGTGGTGACTATGGTGACCTCAGCATGCGTCTGATTGGTCAGCGGCTATCCAAGCGGGTAGATATTGCAGCCATCCTTCCTCCTTTAATAAAGAAGCAGCTGTGGTAATTGCTGTCTGTGAGGAGTCCATTATTCATGCAGATATCCAATAAAGATCGTGGGAGGGGATGGAGATGCGGGCGGAACCCGTACATGTTGATCCATATGATTGATTTTTCCTCCTCCTTCCAAACTCAATTTTTCATATTCAATGAGCGACTTGTAGATTGCATCAGTCAATACAGATACGTCTCAATTAAGCCTCACCCAGGAGCTCTCGGGGGTGGAAGCCACGGATTAGGGTGGGCTTCCCAGCTGCCTGCAGATTCACAGAACCACCCATAGAGAAAAGGGGAGATAAAAATGACAAAAAACAGGCTAAGTGTTGAGCCCTGATGTATTAACATTGAGATTAATTATAAACTCATTTCTTGGCACATTTCTTCCCCTTTATTAATTACGAACTCTCTCGGCTTGCAGAACTAAACTGTGTATTAATTCTCAGCCTTGGAGGACTGTATATCACCACTCCAGATCTCATTCTGCGCTGCTCAGCATTTTTTCCCTGTGGACCAGAGAGGATCATTTACAAACATGACATGGTGGCCACAGTGTTCACTTGTGTACTTCATCTTTCCTCTTCCTGAATGGACAGCTATTTTCCTCTGGTTCAAGGGCACAAAGAACATGGTTCATGCAGAGAATAAATGGCAATGACTTGATGGGACATGGAGGAAGTTTGGTTTGGTGTAATTGTGCACTTTCTATCCAAAAGATGGAAAAAGAGATGGAGAAAGGGAGAATCTTTGCAACAGGAAACTATAACTGTTAAAAAAGAAACCATAGGCACTTTAAGATGTCTGTAGCATTGTGGAGACGGATATGTTCATTTGTGGTAATGCTATAAAGCCACAGTGGGTCTGCAGCTGCCATCCTTTTACAAACACACACATTGATTCTTAAAGCTTTTCATGTAAAAATACTTCTGTACTAGTTTAATGTACTGGGAAGGGTTTAACTAAGCCATTCGTAGGGTGACTTCCCCAAAGAGTGTGAACACTATGGCTTTGGTGGCACTTGCTGTTTGTTTGAGTAGACTGACATTGGCTCAACCTATGACGTGATTCTGGGGTGGGACTGTCTGTTTGTCCTAAGTGTTAGTGACACCTATTTCAAAACAACAACAAATGTTGACACATTTGGTGAATTCAGTTCATCCTCTGTATCTCTAGATTGCTTGGGCTAATAGGTCCTTAACTTAAACACTTGCAATCATAGCATTCTCTATAGGGCACAGCTGATTGGTTCCTGCTGTATCACTAGCCAATGTACTTGCGTGCTCAACCTTCAAATACTTGGTTAGCATTTGCCTTAGCAGTACAGGTTTTTTTCCTAGGTCTTGATCGATTGCTCCTGTTTGATCAATTGCTTGCTCTTGTCTGCCTTGCTGCTGGTCTGCACCTGTAAGCTCTGTATAGTTTTCTGTTTGAATCTCTATTTACTATCATTCCTTGCAGTTCTTATTTGCTAAATTTAACTTATTCATCAACATATATTAGATATTGTCTAATATTGCCTATCACATTAATCTGACATCGCTAGCTTTTATCTAAATTATAGGTGAATTATCGCTAGCACAACACGCTAGTATCTCACTAGCCTGTTAACCTGCCATCCATGCTTGCCGTCTTTCTTTTCTCGCGCGCGCTCACGCCTTTTACAAGTCTATCAAGCAACAATGGTAAGTAGAATCAGTCAACAAACATGGTGAGTAATGTCTTCTCCTGTTATTGTCACTTGCACTTCGTGTCACATGTATAGTATAGCATTCTCTGTCAGCATTGAAGGATTTACATGTGATAAATGCAGGGAGACAGTCAGGCTGACGGAGAAGATTTCAGAACTAGAGACACGCATCCAAACTTTAATCGAGGATAGTAAGAGTGCAAGGGCTTTAGATAGTGCTTTGGATGTGACTAGCTTAGTGAACTCTGTACATTGTTCGGTTCCGGCTGTAGAGCCCGTGCAGCAGGGCAACTGGGTGACCGTGATTCTCCCCTCTCAGTGAAACACCCACTGAGAATCCTGTTGAAAGTGCCCTAGTTATTGATGATTCTATTAGACGGAACGTGAAAATAGAGACACCAGCCACCATATTCACATGTTTGCCGGGAGCCAGAGCGCCTGCATCAAAGCAAATTTAAAAGTGCTGGCTAAAGCTAATCGTAAATTCTCAAAGATTATTATTCACGTCGACACTAATGATGTTCGACTTCTCCATTCGGAGATCACCAAAATTAACATTAAAGAGGTGTGTGAACTCGCAAGTACGATGTCAAGCACTGTAATTTGCTCTGGCCCCCTTCCTGTTTGCAGGAGTAATGAGATAGTTGGTAGACTGTGCTCACTCAATGGCTGGCTGTCTAAGTGGTGTCCGCAAAATAATATAGAATTCATAGACAATTGGAAAAGTTTTTGGGGTAGACCTGACCTGTTGAAAAGAGATGGTATTCATCCCTCCTGGGATGGTGCCTTTCTTCTCTCTAGTAATATGGCAAATAGTCTTAGAGCTCAAACATGACAATCTGGGGCTCAGGTCAGGAAGTAGACAGACTGGCTAAACCGACTGTCTGCTAGCTGTCTCGCGTCACTGAGGTCAGATAAATCCCATCACATAAAGACTCTTTCACCTAGATATCATAACATAGAGACTGTGTCTGTTCCCCGAATTAGGACATACAAAAAACTCCTAAACCCATTTAATGGTAAAAATGTAATTCATGTTCAACAAATAAAAAGCAGATATAATACGGATGGACAAATTATCAAGCTCGGGTTGCTGAATATTCGATCCCTTACTTCAAAATAACTTATTTTTAATGATATGATTACAGATTATAAACTAGATGTGCTGTGTCTGACAGAAACCTGGATAAAACCAGACGATTACATTACTTTAAATGAGTCCACCCCGCAGGATTACTGTTATAAACATGAGCCTTGTCTGGAAGGCAAAGGGGGAGGTGTTGCTGTAATTTATATTAATATCTTCAGAATTACTGAGAAGTCTAGTTTTAAATATAATTATTTTGAAGTGTTGGTGCTTAATGTAACACTATCTAGTGTAAATGATAAATCACGTTTGAGATTTGTGCTGGCTACTGTATATAGGCCACCAGGGTACCATACAGACTTTATCAAAGAATTTGCTGATTTTCTATCAGCCAGCAAGTACTGGCTGCAGATAAAGTACTAATTGTTGGTGATTTTGATATACATGTAGATAACGAAACAGATGCATTGGGATTGGCATTTAACCCTCTGGGGTCGACAAACGCGCCGGCGCGTTTTGCTCGATTTTTTTCACATAGCAGGAAAATAGACTTAAAATACTCTGTCATTTTTGGTCATACACACTGTTGAATGTCTATTTTTTTATGTGCCCACTTACAATCGAAATAAAACATTGTGCTTTTGTAAAATAAAGAAAATAAACAGGGTGTGCTTTCTGTCTCTCCATCTCCGTTAAGAGATGTTCCTACTCATTGTCGTAATCATACTCTAGATCTAATATTATTGCATGGAATCAATGTTGATGCCGTTGAAATTCTACAGCAGAGCGATAACATCTCAGGGCATTATCTAGTCTTGTGTATACTTCATTTAGCCAAGGCTGCAAAGTCGACTCTGTGTTACAAAAATGTTAGACCTATTACTTCTGCCACTAAAGATCACTTTATTAATAATATTCCTGATCAGTTTCATCTCCTCAGCATCCCAGATAACTTAGAAGAACTCGATATTGCGACAGAAACTTTTGACTCTCTCTTTTCTAGCACTTTAGACGCCAGTTGCTCCTTTGCACTTAAATAAGATTAGCAGCACAGCAGTAATGACTTTATTAACTTCTTTACTTACAAGATTGATTATATCAGGAAAAAAATTATACCTATGCAACTGTCTACAGTATCGCATCAGGCAGTGCATTGTAGTCTCCCTGAGGAAAAATTTCATTCATTCATTGCTATAGGAGAGGAATAATTTTCTAAACTCGTTAAATCATCTAAATTGACAACATGAATGTTAGACCCTATAACGACTAAGCTATTGAAAGAGATGCTTCCAGAGGTCATAGATCCTCTTCTTAATATCATTAATTCATCTTTGTCATTAGGATAAGTAAAAACTTTTAAGCTGGCTATGATTAAACCGCTTGTTAAAAAAACGTAACTTGATCCTACAGAATGAGTCATTTAAAGGCCGATCTCGAATCTACCTTTTCTGTCAAAGATACTAGAAAAGGCAGTATCTTCACAAATATGTTATGGTAAATGGACGGCATTTATATAGAGCTTTCACAGACCCAATGGCCACCAAAGCGTTTTACATGTTGCCTCACATTCACCCATTCACTCATACACCGACGGCGGTGTCAGCCATGAAAGGCGCCATCCAGCTCGTCGGGAGCAGCTGGGGTTAGGTGTCTTGCTCATGGACACCTTGACACTTGGTCAGGTGGAACCGGGGATCGAACCACCAACCTTTCGGTTTGTAGACAACCTACATGAACCACTGAGCCACTGCCGCCCCGGCAGGAACTATGTTCCTTTTCAGCCAGGATTTAGACCGTACCATAGTACTGAGATAGCTCTCATCAGAGTCACAAATTATTTGCTCTTATCATCCGATTGTGGTTGTATCTCTCTATTAGTGTTACTCGATCTTAGTGCTGCATTTGATACCATTTACCACAACATTCTTTTAAACAGACTTGAAAATTATGTTGGTATTAGTGGAATTGCATTAGCATGGTTTAAATCATACTTATCTGACCGTTATCAGTTTGTAGCAGTAAATGAAGAGATGTCTTATCGATCAAAAGTTCAGTATGGCGTACCACAAGGCTCAGTACTAGGACCGTTGCTGTTCACTCTGTACATGCTACCTTAGGAGATATCAAAGGAAGCATGGCATTAGTTTTCACTGTTATGCTGATGATACTCAGCTCTATATTTCTTCACGCCCTGACGAAACCTACCAATTCACAAAATTAACGGAATGCATAGCTGATACAAAAAAAAAAAAAAAAATCTGGATGACTAGTAATTTCCTGCTACTTAATTCTGAAAAAAAAGATTCTAATTATTGGACAAAAAAACTTCCTCACATTCTAACCTAGAATACTGTCTAACACTTGACAGGCTGCTCTGTCAAGTCTCCGTCGTCGGTTAATAACCTGGATGTGCTCTTTGATACTCGTGTGCTCGTGTCTAGTGTCTGTAAAGCCGCATTTTTCAATATTAAAAATATATCTAAATTACGTCATATGATCTCAATGACATATTCGGAACAGTTAGTTCATGCGTTCATGACATCAGGGCTAGATTATTGTAATGCTATTATGGGTGGCTGCCCTGCACGCTTAATAAACAAACTACAGCTGATCCAAAACACAGCAACTAGAGTTCTTACCAGAACCAGGAAGTATGACCATATTAGCCAGGTTCTGTCAACACTGCATTGGCTCCCTATTAAAGATCGTATACATTTTAAAATATTGCTGATTACTTACAAAGCACTAAATGGTTTTGCTCCCCAGTACTTGAGCAAGTTCATAACGCATTATAGTCCGTCACGTCTATTGCGATCTCAAAATTCCGGCCAGTTGATAATACCTAGAATATCAAAATTGACTGCTGGCGGTATATCCTTTTCCTATTTAGCACTAAAACTTTGGAACAGTCTTCCTAACATTGTCCGGGAAGACACTCTGTCAGTTAAAATCTAGACTAAAAACACATCTCTTTGACCTAGCATACACACAACACATTATAGACTTCTATAATTCAATGTAAGGCTGCATAGATTAGGTCAGCCGGAACCTGTTAAAAATATTGTTAAAAGCGCTATATAAATGAAGGTGACTTGACTTCCAGAAACCCTCCACCTGTATAGATTTGCTGCAGGTAATTCATGTACGCTATATTGTACAGCAGCAACATGTCTTACTTGCTCTCTGCAGTGTGTCATGTATGTATTAGCAGTAGCAAGTCCCATACTTGCTCTGAAGCAGCAGCATTGAAGCAGATCTATTCTGCCAAGACCAAATATATCAACATTGTCAAACCCATTATCATGCCAAACACTCAGAGAGTTGTCATTTACATTTATTCATTTAGCTGACGCTTTTATCCAAAGCGACTTACAATGGTTATATATGACAGCAACTAGGGGTTAAGTGTCTTGCTCAGGGAAACATAGGTGTCTCACAGTGGATTCGAATCCAGGTCTCTCACACCAAAGGCATGTGTCTTATCCACTGTCCCACCACCACCCTCTGTCATGACAGAGCTAACGTTATCAAAATGTTAAACGCTATTTGGCTATTCATTAACATTAACCAATAACCCATACAACCTAGTTAATGCCAGCCAAACAGGAACGTTGTTTTAGAGGCAAAGTAAGTGGTTACATTGAAAGATAACCAAGACAAATACTGTTCCATTTCGAAAGGGAACTCGCACTGCGTTGATGACGCTTTGGGGAACGCCTCAGGCGTAACAGGTGTCTGAAATCATAATCAAATCACGGCAATCACATTGACCAGCGACAGCCCGTGAATCATTAGCGTGAATGATTAACGTGCGACCTGGAAGTATAAAAGGGCGCCTTGCAAACATGATAATCACCTTTTCGTCTTCAGGGACTGTTTGTCTGTATCGCAGGAGGATTTACGGTGAGAAAATTTTTTTAAAAATTCTCAAAATGAAACGCACAGAAAAGACTGACAGTTTTCTGAAGTCTGCCGACCCGTGCCCAAGGTTTTTGACACCAGGTGACACATCAACTGTGTTTCTGCTTGGGTGAAGAGCACGCACGGGAGGTTCTCGAGGGAGCTTCTTGTGCAAACTGTGAGCGTTTTTCTTTAAAAACGCTCCGCTCTCGTCTGGCCCTCTTCTCGAGTGAAGAGGGCTCAGCATCTGTACCTCATGGCTCAGGTCCCACTCATGCTGAGGCAGAGTGGCGACGTGCATCATGGGGTTCCCAGATGGAGATTTCAGGACGAGCAGGAGATGGTTGATGAGGGTGATAATCAGGTAGATCCTGAGCCCTCTCAACCACCCTGCCCCGTGTATGCGGAGCTGGTGGATGTTATGGAACGCTAGGGGAGAAACGGCTCGTGTCCGGCTTGACGATCGGTTTCTCCCCGGCCATAGGCCACCAGCTCAGGTGAGCCTTCCATTCCTTCCTGATCTACACACGGAGATCGAGAGGGCATGGAAGAGCCCATACTCTGCTCGTATTCACCGACATCAGCGGGGTAGTTTCGCTGATGTTGAGAGGATCGCAGAGCATGGGTATGTACGTTTGCGAACTATCTCGTGTCTGGGCAGGCGTCGACACTGAGAGCTCCAACCCTGCCATCCAAACCGCTAAAGACAACAGCGCGTTTGAATGGCAGAGCATACACGGCAGCAGGTCAGGCCGGTGCTACTCTGCACACCATGGCGGTACTACAGGCATACCAGGCCGACCTGCTGCGGGATCTCGACCAGGGGGCAGGGATGTCCCCTGAGGCGGTCACTGAGCTGCGGCGAACCACGGATCTTGCTCTCCGGGCCACCAAACAAACTGCTGCCGCGATCGGTCGGTCGATGGCGGCGATGGTGGCCACGGAGAGACATCTGTGGTTAAACCTGGCCGACATCAGTGATAAAGAGAAGGCCTTTCTCCTCGATTCGCCGGATTCGCCCTCTGAACTCTTTGGCACCTCCGTGGAGGCGGTGGTTGGGAAGTTCAGGGAGGCGAAGGCACGCTCAGCTGCTTATAGCACTTGCATACTGCTGAGATCCGGGTCCACGCCCAGGCAGGCGGGAGGGCCAGGCCCTTCATGGTCCGAGGACCGTAGACAGGGCCAGAGAGCCAATGTCGCCTCTCGTGCACCCCCTCCATCGAGGAGCAGGGCGCAGAAGAGGCGTGACTCTCGCAAAAAGAGGGATCTGAGGGAGGTTATCCAGCACAAGCGCAAACAGCGTCGCTGATGGATAATCTCCCCAGAGGGCTTCATTACAACACAGCCCTCTCCTCTTTTCCCTACTCCCCAGGCGTTCTTTACATCAGGCCTGTGGCTGGGCCCATGATGAGAACCATGTTCTGATGGCCCACCTCGGCTTGGTTAGTAAGAGTGCCTCTTTCAGGCATGTAAAGTGGTGGACCCCAGGTTCATAAAAACGATCTGGTGAGTCTTCACTCCGCACGCCGCAGGTGAGCTGACTGGTCTTCTTAAAAAGTAATTTTTGTGTGCAACTAACAC
The DNA here is from genome assembly GCA_026230005.1 of Gila orcuttii. Classification (NCBI taxonomy): domain Eukaryota; kingdom Metazoa; phylum Chordata; class Actinopteri; order Cypriniformes; family Leuciscidae; genus Gila; species Gila orcuttii. Next base: position 35,373,380 of record JAPDVR010000019.1, on the reverse strand, counting down.
TAAAAAGTATCTCTCTACAGACCTCGTTTCCTGTATAGAGTTAGGGGGTCATGCTATGTCATAAGGTAAGAAGAAATTTATTGGATTATTTAGGCCCTGAAGGTGGCTAGAACGATAGAGAAGCACCAGTTGTTTGGGCGTATTTTGTGAGTATGTGATGGCTTCCCTTGTTGTTTTATGTGGGGCGTGCCACCGCTCTTTCTAGCTGTAAACTGTGTTTATGCTTCTCGGCTTATTATCCACCTCAGGGTAGAGTAGTTGGTCTCTCTCAGGAGGTTTTGTTTTGGAGTATAGACTGACGCTGGTGCTTCAGATAGACCTTATGTCCGGCCCACGGGACCGTCTGACATTATCCTGAGTACATCGCCCCCCTGAGCTCTGTTTGGGTTTTCAGTAGGCTGAGCGGTTCTGCAGCCCCTCGAAAAAATAATGATATTTTTTCGTAAGGCTGTGGCTCCTCTGACCCCTCAGGTAGATCTATGCTTTTTGGCTGGACCTCACCAGGGCTGCCTCTGTAGCTGGCCTAGGCTACGCTAGGGATAGTGGAGGCGTTCTGCTGAAGCATTTCTACCTCTGGCCATTCACTATGTGAGTTTGGTTTCCTTCCTCCCTAGATTACAGCCTCTTCCCATATTAGGGAGTCATTCGGCCAAGACCCGCCCCTTTCTCTGCATTCAGGGGTGCTAAGAGTAATGCAGGCTGGTAGTTGAGACATGATTGTTTAAGATCTAGGGTTAGGCCTCCAGTAAGGCCTCCCAATTACTAAAAGTTGGGTCTTTCGGGCAGGGCTAGGCCATCTTTCACTCTGCGAAGAGATCATTTGTTGCCAGACCTCTCCAGGCCTCCCTGAAGGTGAACTCCCACATGTTGTGGTTGTCAGGTTGTAGGCCTCACCAGGCCTCTCTAAAAGTGAGTTCCCACATTCTGTGGTTATCAGGTAGTAGGCCTCACCAGGCCTCCCTGTGAGTGGTTTCCCAGCAGTGCTAGGTTCAGGAAGCTAGTGGCCGCTTGCTATCAGTTCAGCTGGCCTTAGCAGGCAGCTGCTGAAGGCGAGCTTGCGGCCTGGCTCAACTAAAGTGTTATTCTCTACTACTGGTTCCCTCCCGGAACCTATTTTTCCTGCCTACAGCCTGGTTTACCTACCAGGCAGACCATGTGCTCCCCTCACCGAGGGTCACTATGAGCATACGGTCTCCTAAGTCTGGTCAGACGGTCGTAGGCCTCTCGTGAGGCCTCCCAGTTAGATCATTTCCTAGGCAGAGAAATGATATATATATACATGAATTGAATATATTTTTTGTGTGTTTAATTTTGGAGGGAAGGGGACTGTTCCCATAAGGTATAATACATTTACAGTATTTATATATTTTTCTCGAGCGTCTATGGTCATAATTATTAACATCCTAAAGTTATGATACATTCACATAAACCTGCACAAGGCCATTAAATATATATATATATATATATATACACACACACACACACACACATACATGCTGCTCTCTGCCCCGGTTAAAATCATTGGCAACGCGATTTGTTTGGAACTATTGAGAACTACACGAATCACGTGACCGCTGTTACGTTTAGATACGAGGACACAAGATGCAAGTAAACTCTTTATTGAGTGTAATTAAAGAAGGTGATGATGATGCAATGTCCAGGTGATGCAGGCGGCGGCGCAGGGACTTCGGTGGTCAGACACAGTGAGATGGATGAAGTGCAGGGTGCTCTGAAGGGTGACGACGAATCCAGACACGAAACGAATCCAACACGAAGAAAACCGGAACACAGGAACTCGAGACGAGACACGAAGCACGGGAACAGGAACAGGTAACACGAAGACTTCATACAACGATCTGACAATGGGAATGAGAAAGTGGTAAGTATTTATAGGAAGTTAGATGAGTGGCAGCTGGTACTGGTGAGTGATCGCAGCTGGTTGCTGATTGACTGTGACGATCCGGACACACCCACTCACACACTCACACACATGTAAACAACAAAGCACGAGACTAGAGAGAGACACTGGATCCAAATACCATGACAGTACCCCTCCCCCTAGTAACGCCTCCTGGCGTTCCCAGGACTCCTTACCTGTCGATTGTAATCATCGATAAGGGAGTGATCCAGAATGTCTCTAGCCGGTACCCAACTTCTCTCCTCAGGACCGTAACCTTCCCAGTCCACCAAGTACTGGAACCCGCGCCCCCTCCGCCTTGAGTCCAGCACACGATTGACCGAATAAGTTGGTTCCCCATCTACGAGCCGCGGCGGGGGAGGAACCGGGGTAGGCGGATTAATACGAGAATGAAATACGGGTTTAATTTTGGACACATGAAAGACGGGGTGAATTCTCCTGTACACCGGAGGGAGTTTGAGGCGGACTGCCACCGGACTAATGATCTTGGTGACAGTAGACGGGCCAATGAATTTGGGAGCAAGTTTATTAGATACGGAGCGGAGAGGAATGTTCTTGGTAGAAAGCCACACTTTTTGACCAACGACGTATACGGGGGGCCTAGACCGGTGGCGATCGGCTTTGGCCTTAGTGCGCAACCCCACGTGGAGAAGAGTCTCACGGGCTCTAGTCCAAGTGCGGTGACACCGCTGGATGAAGGCGTGAGCAGAGGGGACCGCGACCTCGGATTCCAGACTAGGAAAAATTGGTGGCTGGTAACCTACACTACACTCAAACGGAGATAGGCCCGTGGATGACACTGGCAACGTGTTGTGGGCGTACTCCACCATAGAAAGTTGTTGGCTCCATGAGGAAGGGTTCTTGGAAACCAAACATCGTAACGTTCTCTCCAAATCCTGGTTGGCTCTCTCAGTCTGGCCATTGCTCTGGGGGTGGAACCCTGAGGATAGACTGACAGTCGCCCCCAGAAGCTTACAAAACTCTTGCCAAAATTTGGACACAAACTGGGGTCCCCTGTCAGAAACCACGTCTGTCGGGAGGCCATGTAACCGAAAGACGTGGTCAACGACAATCACCGCTGTCTCCTTGGCTGAGGGTAATTTGGGCAAGGGAATGAAATGAGCCGCCTTCGAGAACCGGTCCACTACGGTCAAAACTACCGTATGACCCTGGGAGGGTGGGAGGGCGGTAACAAAATCTAGAGCGATATGGGACCAGGGTCTCGAAGGGACTGGCAGCGGTTGGAGTAGCCCATCTGGGGGTCGATTGGAAGTCTTACCAGTGGCACAGACTGAGCAAGCCAAAACAAAACTGTGAATGTCACGAGCCATGAGCGGCCACCAGAACCGTTGTTTGACTAAAAACCTAGTGCGATTAACTCCTGGATGACAAGCCACGTTGGAAGAATGCCCCCACTGAATAACGCTGGACCTCAGACCCTCAGGCACAAATAAACGATTCGGTGGGCAACCGACCGGAGGCGTTACCCCTGCTAAGGCCTTCTTGACCTTCGATTCGACCTCCCATACGAGTGTGGAGATGAATAGGTTCTCCGGTAAAATGCACTCGGGAGTAGACGGGCGTTCGGAACGGTCAAAAATGCGCGATAAAGAATCGGGTTTGATGTTCTTAGAACCCGGGCGGTACGAAAGAGTAAAATCAAAACGACCGAAAAAAAGTGCCCACCGAGCCTGCCTGGAGTTCAACCTTTTAGCAATTCGAATGTATTCTAAGTTCTTGTGGTTGGTCCAAACGATAAAAGGTACCCCCGACCCTTCTAACCAGTGACGCCACTCCTCCAACGCTAACTTGACTGCCAACAACTCTCTGTTCCCAATGTCATAATTGCGTTCGGCAGGTGATAGACGGTGAGACAAAAACGCGCAAGGATGCATCTTGTCGTCTGAAAGAGAGCGCTGGGATAACACTGCTCCTACCCCCACCTCTGACGCGTCGACCTCCACCACGAACTGACGTAAAGGATCAGGGGTTGTCAGAATGGGGGCTGAAACGAAGCAACCCTTCAGTTTAGCAAACGCAGCCCCGGCTGCGTCTGACCACCTGAACGTCGTTCTGGGGGAGGTCAAGGCGGTCAGAGGTGCAGCTAGTTGGCTGAAATTACGAATAAAACGTCTGTAGAAATTGGCAAACCCCAGAAATCTCAGTAGGGCCTTACGAGACTCAGGACTTGGCCACTCTACCACAGCCTTGATTTTCTCAGGATCCATGCGCACTCCCTCAACCGACACAATGTATCCTAGAAATGGAACAGACTGTGCATGAAAATCGCATTTCTCCGCCTTGACAAAAAGCCCATTCTCTAGCAACCTCTGAAGCACTCGTCGGACGTGCTGCACGTGTTCCTGGAGAGAAGAGGAAAAAATCAGTATGTCGTCCAGGTAGACATAAATCAACTGATCTATCATATCTCGCAGCACGTCATTGACGAGTGCCTGGAAGACCGCTGGACTGTTGGACAGCCCGAAAGGCATAACCAAATATTCAAAGTGTCCCCTGGGGGTGTTAAACGCGGTCTTCCACTCATCCCCCTCCCTGATGCGGACCAAATGATAAGCATTACGTAAATCCAATTTTGTGAAGATGGTCGCTCCCTGCAACCTCTCGAAGGCTGAAGACATCAGCGGCAAAGGATAAGTATTCTTTACCGTGATGTTGTTCAACCCGCGGTAGTCAATACAAGGTTGTAGAGATCCGTCCTTCTTCCCCACAAAAAAGAACCCCGCCCCCGCTGGAGAAGAGGAAGGGCGGATGAACCCTGCTGCTAGAGAATCAGAAATATATTTCTCCATAGCCTCCCTCTCAGGTGTAGAGAGCGAATATAACTTGCCCTTGGGCGGAGCCGTACCTGGTAATAAGTCTATGGCACAGTCATAGGGACGATGCGGAGGGAGAGAAGCAGCTTGAGACTTACTGAACACCTCCTTCAGGTCCAGATACTCCGCGGGCACGTTAGATAGATCCACTGCCTCCTCCTGCAACACAGGGACAAAAACAGACGGACAGGCAGACACTAGACAAGACTTATGACACTGATTACTCCATGAAGACACAGACTTGAGTTGCCAGTCCACTTTAGGATTGTGCAGAGTGAGCCAAGGGTGACCGAGGACAATGGGTGCAAGGGGGGTGTTCAGGATATAGAAGGAGATGATCTCAGTGTGGTTGCCAGATGTGGTGAGGGTGATGTCTTCTGTGGCAAGCGTGATATTGGGGAGTGTTTGTCCATTAAGTGCGTGTACGGCAATCTGATGTGTGAGGGTCTTGAGGGGAATCTTGAATTTCTGTGCGAATGAGTGATCCATGAAGTTACCTTCTGCTCCGGAGTCCAAAAGTGCTCGACAGTCGTGTGTGAGTGTTGACCACCTCAGTCTTACCTGAAGGAGGGTAGATGTTGATGAGGTCTTCTCGGCGGAGATCCCACCCGATAGTAGCCTCATACTTACTATCGGGCTTGCCCTTTTACCGGACAGCTGTAAGCATAGTGTCCGGTTCCACCACGGTACAGGCAAAGGCCTTGGGACCTCCGCCTTTCCCTCTCCTCCCGGGAAAGCCGAGCTCAACCCACCTGCATGGGCTCGTGATCGTTGACGGGGCTGACCGCGTCCCCGCCTCCAACTCGTGCCCCCTCGGCTCCTGCCAGGGGGCGTCTACTCATGGCATGGCCACCAACTCGGGACAGTCGGGCGTCAACTCTGAGAGCTAAAGCGATGAGTTCATTAAGAGACTGGGGCAGGTCCAAAGCGTAGATTTCTCTTTGGACGCGGTCAGCCAGCCCATGCAGGAACATGTCCCACTGCGCCTCCTCGTTCCATTTGCTCTCCGCTGCCAGGGTCCGGAACTCGACTGAAAAGTCCGACACAGATCTTTCTCCTTGATGTAACTCAGCCAGCATTCTTGCGGCTTCTCTTCCGCCGGCCGTCCGGTCGAAAACTCTTTTCATCTCAGCGGAGAGCTCCTGGAACGAGGTGCAGCATGGATCGTCGTTTTGACTGCTTTCCCAGTCAGGAGGGTTAGTACAAAGGCGACCTTAGAACGCTCAGTCCGGAAAGTCTGAGGCTGGAGGGAAAAATGCATGGAGCACCGGGTTAAAAAGCTCTGCAAAACTTAGGATCACCTGAATAATGCTCTGGGGTAGGTAGGCGTGGCTCCGACTGGGATGGGTTCTCCGCTGGTGTGGGAGGAACGGCCGGTGTGGGCGGCGCAGTGGGAGCTCGTAGCTGTTGGATCTGCCGGGTGAGCTCGGACACCTGCACCACTAACGCCTGAACAGCGCGACCAGTATCGTTTAAATTTTTCTCTTGGATGTCCAGACGAGCCATACTGTTACTTAAACAGTCCTCCATGGTCGGCGTTGGTGTACTTGCTGTATCCATTCTTGGTCAGATCGTTCTGTTACGTTTAGATACGAGGACACAAGATGCAAGTAAACTCTTTATTGAGTGTAATTAAAGAAGGTGATGATGATGCAATGTCCAGGTGATGCAGGCGGCGGCGCAGGGACTTCGGTGGTCAGACACAGTGAGATGGATGAAGTGCAGGGTGCTCTGAAGGGTGACGACGAATCCAGACACGAAACGAATCCAACACGAAGAAAACCGGAACACAGGAACTCGAGACGAGACACGAAGCACGGGAACAGGAACAGGTAACACGAAGACTTCATACAATGATCTGACAATGGGAATGAGAAAGTGGTAAGTATTTATAGGAAGTTAGATGAGTGGCAGCTGGTACTGGTGAGTGATCGCAGCTGGATGCTGATTGACTGTGACGATCCGGACACACCCACTCACACACTCACACACATGTAAACAACAAAGCACGAGACTAGAGAGAGACACTGGATCCAAATACCGTGACAACCGCGTGGCGGCGAGATCACTATGATTGTTATTGTTGTTAATTTCACGAGTTCAAATAAGTCAGATAGAATAAATGCGTATTTGGCGTGCTGTCCGAGGAGAGGGCTCCGAGTTAGGTATTCGGCCCGAACCCAGAGCACTCCCCCCGTATTCCTGGCTGTGAAATAAATAAATAAGATAAGCCAAGAGTGAGGAGTCGGGGTGGTGGAGGGATGCTGAAACTGTCAAGGAATGTTAGGTGAGTTGACAGAGTGAATATTTATATGCTCCTTCTCGTGCTGATAGGGTAGACATGGTAATTGTTTGATGACCAGTTGATTGGAATGATTATTTGAACGTGCTCCTCCCGAACTTTGTTTATAAAACATCATTTCACGAGTTCACACTTACAAATAAGTCAGATAGAATAAATGCGTATTTGGCGTGCTGTCCGAGGAGAGGGCTCCGAGTTAGGTATTCGGCCCGAACCCAGAGCACTCCCCCAAAAGCTGCAAAATAACATGCCGGACAGCTGCCAAAATGATGTTGATGACCCCCCAAAACTTGCGGAGTGCAAAGCTTAAAACATCAGCCGTGGGAAGGGGTTAGTCGCTGGAAGGCTTCTTCTACCATAGGACGGGAGTTGGTTGTCTTTGAGGTTGGATAGGTGTGCTTCTCAGGTAGTAGGCTGGGGAGGGTCTACTGCGGAAGCGGAGGAGATGACACTGCTGCGGCGATGGAGCAAGTTCGGACGGAGTAATGGGGCTGCTGCGGGAGCTGAGTAGATGACACTGCTGCGGCAGTGGAGCAAGTTTGGACGGAGTAATGGAGCTCCTGCGGGAGCGGAGTAGATGACACTGCTGCGGCAGTGAAGCAAGTTGGATGGAGTAACGGAGCTCCTGCGGGAGCGGAGTGTACGACACTGCTGCGGCAGTGGACCAGACTTGCTTTAGATTGGTGGAGCTCCTGCGGGAGCGAAGTAGATGGTACTGCTGCGGCAGTGGAGCAAGCTGGATGGAGTAACAGAGCTCCTGCGGGAGCGGAGTGCACGACACTGCTGCGGCAGTGGACCAGACTTGCTTGAAATAATGGGGCTCCTGCGGGAGTGGAGTAGATGACACTGCTGAGGCAGTGGAGCCAGTTGGATGGAGTAACGGAGCTCCTGCGGGAGCGGGGTAGATGACACTGCTGCGGCAGTGGACCAGGCTTGCTTTCAATCTTGCTTGAGAATCCCAAACTATTTTGGACATAGACTTGAGCTCCTGCGGGAGCGGAGTGTATGACGCTGCTGCGGCAATAGAGCAAGTTTGGACGGAGTAATGGAGCTCCTGCGGGAGCGGAGTAGAAGACACTGCTGCGACAGTGGACAAACTTGCTTTCGACTTGCTTTCCAGGTATCCCATGGTGAGTTGAGGGGAGAGTTGGGCACTTGCTGGAGTGGAAGAGATAATGATTCCGTGGGAATGGAGCGAGTTGGAAGAAGAAAATGGAACTCCTGCGGGAGTGGAAGAGATGATACTGCTGCTGAGGTGGGCCGAACTTGCTTTCTGGACTCGACTGTCCAGTAGGAAAGTTGGATTAAAGACTGGGCTCCTGCGGGAGCGGAGAAGATTGTGTTGTAGTTCTTTCTAACCGGTGGGCCAGTTGGATTGAGAACGAGCTTCTGCTGGAAAGGAAGAGATGATGCTGCTGCTGTATTGAAACCGAATTGAAATTGCTTTCTGGCTATCCGAAAGGAAAGTTGGAAGGAGGGCTGAGCTCCTGCGGGAGCAGGATATGGTGGCTCCTGCGGGAGCGGAGAAGGCACTGCTGTGGCCGTGGAGTGAGTTGGGATGGGGTAAGGGGCTCCTGCGGGAGTGGTGGGCCTGTAAGGTTGGTTGTATGAGAAAGTTGATACTGGAGAAATTTTAACTGATGAGGGTTCGTTGAGCTTCTTTGATATGGAAGCGGTTTGAACGGATGTAACTCTTAAAGGCCTCCGATGACCAGCGGCCAAGCTCTTGAATCTGCTGCTGGGAGAGGCCTTTTTGGGCGGCTGTGGTTGCTGCGCCTATACGAAATGAATGGCTGGAAAAGTGTTTTGCAGTTAAGATGAATTGATCGCAAGCTGCGATCCAAATGAGGCGTCTTAGGAGAGGCATTAGTGCGGGGGAATTTGAGCGGCCTTTGTTGATGCAGTGCACGGTTGCTTCATTATCGCAGTGTACCATGATGCTGTTAGTTGACCATTCTTTACCCCACAGGAAGGCTGCTACTACTAAAGGGGACAATTCGAACAGCGCTGAGGATGATTGCGATTGCGGTGAGTCTAACAGCTGGGCGGGCCATGTAGAAGCAAACCAACGGCCTTGGTAGAATCCCCCGAAACCAACAGAGGGAGCAGCATCAGTGAACAGTTGGATATCCACGGGGAGAGAAATCAGATTGTTATAGAAAAAAGACAGGCCGTTCCATTGTTTAAGGAAGGTTATCCATAAACTGAGCTCGTTGCAACATGACGTAGTTAGGGAAATTTGGTCCTCTAGCGCGTGGATTGATGATGCGAGGAAGAGAAGATGTGAGATGAAAGGGCGGCCTTGCGGGATGATGCGCATCGCAAAGTTTAAGTGGCCGAGCAGAGATAGTAGCTCTCGTTTAGAGCAATTTGGATTTTATAGGAGGGTGGATGCGACCAGAATAATCCTGTCGATTTTTTCCTTGGGCAGTGAGGCCTGGAAATTGACTGTGTCCAAATTAATGCCCAGAAATTCAATGGATGTGGCTGGGCCCATGGTTTTTTCTTGGGCGATTGGAATCCCGAGCTCAGCGAAGACTTTTTGGACTGTGAGAAGATGCGCGGCTGGGATGGCGTCGGGTGGTGAGATAATTAGGAAATCATCTAGCAGGTGGATTAAGTAGGGTATCGAGTAGTTATTGGAAAGAATCCAGCAAATGGCTTCTGATAGCATGTCGAAAATCTTGGGGCTGCTTTTGCAGCCGAAAGTTAAACGGACGGCAAAGTAAAATTTTTCTTGCCAGCGTACGCCGAACAAATGCCATGAATCTGGATGAATGGGCATCACTTTAAAAGCAGAAGTGATGTCGACTTTAGCGAGCCAAGCGCCGTAGCCTGCGTCTTTAATCAAGGTTATGGCTTGGTCAATGGTGTGGTAATGAAGAAAAAAAGTTTCCCAGTTTCCCTCGCGGAAAACTGGGCCCTGCAAGAGCGGGAGAAGGTGATTTCTGGGAACATGAGTTTGGAGCCTTGTAATTACTTGCCTTTTTTGCGGATTTTGAAGGTGGAGTGGATTTTGGAGAAGGGAAAGCTGCCTGGAGTGAAACGTACAGGTTGTATAGTTGTGCTTTGTTCATTCTCCTAGAAAAATGAACATCAGCGCTGATTAGCACTTGTCTCAACCCCAGCACTGTCCATTTCTCAATTGCAGGAATATTATGTTGTGCTGAGGTGTAGGAGGAAGCTGGAGATGGTGGATGAGGTCTTGATGGTGGAGGTGAGGGCAAGCCCCGGCGCCTCGGAGTACGGGAAGCGGCTCGGCTAGACCGGCGGCCGCGCGGTGATGCTGGAAGTTCAGATGCGGTGTCCTGTTGAGCGAGGGAGCTCGTTGCAGCGGTGGGAAGCTGTGATGGAGCCTGGGCGACGAAGGAGTCGTCGTCGGACGGGAAGAGTTCGATCTCAGACATTGTAACAAATGGGCGGGACCACATGCTGAAACTGTCAAGGAATGTTAGGTGAGTTGACAGAGTGAATATTTATATGCTCCTTCTCGTGCTGATAGGGTAGACATGGTAATTGTTTGATGACCAGTTGATTGGAATGATTATTTGAACGTGCTCCTCCCGAACTTTGTTTATAAAACATCATATAATTTTATAAAGTAACGTTATGTAACGTAAGATAAAAGGAGTTTTATCAGTACGTGTGACGAAGCATTTTCTGCGACAGCTCCAGCTCTCCGACGCACAGTGTAAACGTCAGCGTCCAAATTCACTCACTTCATTTTGTTCACTCCTTGCAGATATAGTGGAGTCAAATGCAATACACTATATAGGGATTAGTGAATGAGTGAACGAGTGAGCGGTTTCGGACACAGCTACTGTGTCGCAACCGTCTATGCTCGCAACTCTCATAATGGCTCTGATTCGCACTTAGTAGATACCGCCAATTCAAGTTCAAAACAAAGCGCGCGCGCTGTACTGTGATTGGTGGCTCGTTTGACCAGTTACGTTTTTATCCACTCATAAATAAAAAGGAACGACTGATTTTGAAAATGTAGTAGAGTAAAAAGTAAGATATTTGACTTTGAAATGTAGTAACAGTCTCCCCAAATTGAAATACTTCAGTAAAGTACAGATACGCAAAAAAGCTAATTAAGTACAGTAACGAATTACATTTACTTCGTTACTGTCCACCACTGTATAGGAATAATAGTATATATACAACTTTCCAAGTTTTGAAATCTTATATCCACAGTATGTTTATGAAACTATGGTATGCTTTCACGAATAAACAAGAAAACTTGATTCCTCTTGATATGAGCCCTTAATAGAAGAAGAGAAAAAAGGAGAATGGATTCTTCAGTCGCACTGCTGTCTCTGGGAGGCGGGCACTTAATCAACTTTTACCAGGTGGTGCTCCAGCAATGTCCAATATGCAGTGCTTGTTATCTTTCTCACAGCCAGCCCGTTCATATTTCCTTTGACATTCAGCCCCAAAGACCACGTCCTATATGTTGTTCCTCTCCCTCTCTCTGTTCACTTTTTTTTCTTTTATGGGTGGGAGGAACGCAAGGTCTCCTTAGTGATTTATAAACATACACATAATAAATGGCCGTCTGTAGTTTAAGCAGTGATGAAGCATTCTGTGCCTGGCCGCCAAGCTCCGATGTGATTTAAAGAGCTGACATTTACAGCAACCAGGCCTATTATTCAGAGTGACTGTCTATGTACAGACTATATTTCACAAAGGGCTGTGTGAAGGTGAATGTGGACCGGTCCGGCTCGGTGTCATAGTCAGTTCATAGTCTCTCTGTTCCAGGCCCCTGTACAGGAACCCCCTGCACGGTGGGAGTCACGGCCAAACAAGCCCTTGGACTCTCAGCTAGCTTGTTATTGCTAAGATCTACGTAGTGCAATGAGAGATTATGACATTCTTGCAAAAGAATTACAAGCCAAAAAAATGTGGAGATAAATTTTTAAACAGATAAGGGGATAATCCAGCTGAATGTACAGCTTTGTGCGGGTGTTTGCAGAAACAACTTCTCGGTGGTTCTTTCACAATGCTAATCTGTGTGTAAGGTAATGCAAGTCTGTTTTTTGCTAATCTGCCATGACGTGCCACGTTCCCTGTTTAAACACATTTCTGTATGTATGGTCTTCACAAACAGCAGACCTTTCCTAATCAAGCAAAGGCAGACGTTGTGAACTCCATGAAAGAATGACAGTGTCCTATAGGGCTCTGCGTCCTTCCATGAAATTCGTCGACTCAGTTTTCAAACATTTCAGTCAAACGTCTGCCAGACGGCCTGGTCGTACCTCCTCTCAAGTTTCCATTCGATTGGTGTGGAACACAAAACCACGGGACAGACCTCATTTTTGCGGCGCCATATACCGTACATGAAAATCAATACAGCTTAAAGAGAAAACACTCATTTAACGTGTATCTAAAAACTTGGTGTCACTCTTCCGCCCCTAAAATCCTTTCATTCTTCATGTCAGTTCTTGAACCCTTTGCTCAGGGCAGGTACCGCACAAACTTTCAGGCTCTGACATGGTGATTGGCAGTGTTTTCTGGACAGGAACAGTCTCTGGAACTGCATTACAGGCTCTTGTAACTTAATTCCAGCAGCTGAGTAAGGAAATAATTGAATCGTGCTCCGAAGATGGATCCAGAGAACAGGGCGCAGAAATCAGCTTTGTCCACTATCTGGCTTAACTCACAGGAGATTAGAAGCTAACGACGAGGCTCTGTTGGCATGGAGGCTGATTGTTACTGTGTCTCTGAAAACTAAAAGAGCACCCTGCGGCCACGGTCCGACCGTTCTGCAGATTACAGCAGCCACGTTTTACATCTCGATAGCACCTTAAATTACACTACCTTGTTACTCATACTGTCTCACAGCCTCCAGTGTCTGCTGTCTTCAGTTTTCTCGTGTGTATTCACCAGTCAGGGCAGTAAATGGAGTGCGGATATCAGGCAACAGTGTTTACTGCAAACTCGGCCAAATGGCAGGGTATTCCTGATATGATAATGTGAATCTTGGAAGATGGGTTCACATTTTGGAGAAAAGAAGTCATTTAGTGACACCAGCTTTAGCTTTGGGAAAAACGATGTTATGCTGCTCACTCTGAGGTGAGCTTTAATGAGGTAAAACAGCTGTCACGTTTTATTATGTTGTAAGGGTTTTGTGTTTTGCCTCTGGGTAAATTCAACTCTCTGCCACCCATGGAGCTGGGAAGGAGGTGCCATATCTGTGTGTTGTTTATGGAATCTTAGTCAGGTAACTGAGGCAGTTCAGGGAACAGGGTCTGAGTCAGGGTCATGACTTTGCTGGGAGTAGAATGAGATTGAGGTTACCCCACAGGGAGGATTGGAATGCCCTCAAATCAGTGAAGTGCAAGCAAACGTTACCCCACACTGACTTTACATTAGAGTGACCCTGCATGAACCCTGACCAATCTCCTCAATTAGCATCTGACAAATGAAAACAAAGCTGAAAGAAAAAAAAATAATAATTTTGAGTTGAGATAACATTAGGCCTGAATACAAAATTTATTTTACCAAGATAATAATAATAATAATTCGTTACATTTATATAGCGCTTTTCTGGGTACTCAAAGCACTTTACATGGGAGAGGGAATCTCCTCAACCTCAAAGATGATTTTTTAAAAATGTTTCTGAAAGAAGTTTTAAGACCTTGTACATGTAGTTAATTATTATTACTCAGTAATAATAAATTATGAATGTATAATTACACTGTAACATGGACACCTTAAAATTAAGTGTAACCAACGTTTCGCTCACAAAAGCTGCACTTATTTCATGAAAAATACATTAAAATATATTATATATTAAATATAAAAACATTTTAATATATTATCACAATTTAAAACAACTGTTTACTATTTTAACATGTTTTAGAATGTAATTTATTCCTGTGAACAAAGCTGAATTTACGCAAGTCTTCAGTGTCTAATATGCTGATTTGGTGCTCTTTTATTATTGGTGTTATAGTTATAGTATTAATAATGGTCGTTATAATTATCAGTTAAGGCAGTGAAGTTGCCTATATATCCATGCATCTTGACATTTATAAGTATTAACTTATAAAGGCCTGCTTGTGTTGAAATCTTTTTTTTTTTTACCTCTATTAAACTTTTTTAAAAAAAATAATAAATCCCTCCCAACATAAGCTTGGCACTCTGTACATAGGCTCTAAAATGAATACATGCCAATACAACCAGTACATAGGCTCTAAAATGAATACATGCCAATACAACCAAACACCATTACGTAGCTTGAACAATTAAAAATAAAGGTTCCAAAAAGGTTTTTTTGCAGTGATGGCAATTATAGAACTATTTTGGGTTTCCCAAAAAACCTTTCAGTGAACAGTTCTTACAATAATCATTTTTTTTTCTTAGTGTGAAGAACATTTTAATAAACTAAAGAACCCTTTTCCACTATAAAGAATCTTTTGTGCAACGGATATGTTAAATGTTCTTTGTGAAAACGTAAATGCCAATAAATAACCTTTATTTTCAAGAGTGAAGGGTTAAAATTTCTTCCTATCTACTAACAGAAGCTTCTCCCTCCAGAGCTGTGTGGTAGCTTGCAATATTCTTGCCCAGAAATAAATGATACCGAAACAAGAAGTGGCACATAAATTAAAGTGACAGTGTGATTGATGAGTTAGCAGCCAAGGGAAAGGATGTTTGCAGCATTTTAGGGGGGAGAGGTGGGGGAGACGTAGCCTCGTGCGGCTTGCAGGGAGTGGAGAGCCATCAATCCCAGGCTCCCCTGTGCGGTGAAGTACGCCCCTGAGAGGAGTGGCTCTGGGCTTCTGCCCATCCACTAAATGAACTACATGCAATATTAAAAGATGCAAAACGAGCCGAGGCTGGACCGCTCCCAGGAAAGCCCACTGGCAACTGACCCATCTGCTACCAGGGGAAATAAACACCTTCCGAACTCGTTTTCTCCTGTCTGACATTATTCTTTTCTTTTGTTTTGGTTGTAATGACTCACTTTTAATGTTTGTGCCTTTCTTTTTAAAAGGTCTAAACCACTTATTGCTTCTTTTATAATCCAAATCCTTTGTCCTGCTGGAAAAATTCAACCTAAACTCAATGGTGGTCTTATCTGGTTTTGATGGGCAACTCTGGCCTGTTAAAGGATTAGTTCACTTAAAAATGAAAATTCTGTCATCATTTACTCTTTGAAACAACTTGAGGGTGAGTAAATGATGACAGAATTTTCATTTTAAAGTGAACTTTAATGGCACAGACCTGGGGTGTGTTTCCCAAAAGCATCGTTAGCCAACTATGGTCGCAAGTTCCGTCGTTATCAGCATACTTCAACAACTCTGTGTTTCCCAAAACCGTTGTTCCAACGAACATTCGCAAACAGCATCGCAAAGTTGTGTGGTTGGAACGACAGCTCTCGAGCTGTGGTTCGACCTGTGGTTAGAAGCATAGTTTCTAGTTTGCATGACATTCGACCTAAATAAATCCTTATATTGAGCAAAATAAGCAAGCTGACATTCAGTACAATCTGTATAATTTATTTAGAATACATACAAATGTCATTTACATCTTTTATGTCAAGAGATTTAAAGCACCGTTTTTGAAGACTCAAAATAACTGAGAAAACTTTGCGACAGTATGGTTTCGGGAAACAGTCGTGACCACCTAGTTGATTTCTTCAACGATGCATCGTACTATGTTAGTGATCCAGCGAATTACATCGTTTTACGGGAAACACACCCCAGGGTGTTAACTCACTGCTTAACCAAGATGCATTGTTGAATAAATGAACTAGCTAGTCATTACTGACTCCCAAAACTGTAATAATATGGTCGCACCTTAGTTGTTTTGAACTACATTGGTTCAACAATTAAAGATTGTCGTTAATGACGTCAAGCACAGGTGGCGAAGTAATAAATTCTGCTAATGATTAGATTCAAGATCACAATTTATGACAGATGTTTATCATAGTTAATTTACATGAACAACAAAAAGCCCATGGTTTTTTTTTTTTTGTAAATCATGTTAGCATGCAGTAATTAACTGCTGTGCATTTTACTCCCGTACACATGCGGTTCGTTCAGTCAAAAGCTTTTTCCACAATGTAATTTCTCTGAGATGCCGCTGTAACAAACATGATATCTGAGAACTGCTTCAATATTTTTATTCCCCGTCGCTTCGCTTTATTCGACCTTTGATTCATAGCGGGTTCCCTATCATACTTTGGGGTACCCACATATTTTCACACATGCACACTCTTCAAAAATGGCAGTAAATTGAATTAAATATATAGAATGTATTTCTAGTTTGCTTATTGTGCCCAAGAGCATAATCTCTTGAAGTCCACATGATTCCACATGAAACTCTGCATCTCACCACAGGTCGAGAGCTGTAGTTCCAACAGTGTAAGTTTGTGATGCTGTTTGCAAATGTTTGATAAAACGTTGGTTTCAGGAAACTCTGAAATGGTGAACTATGTTGGTATAGATCGAGTAGGCGACCATATTTGGCTAATGAAGCTTTTGGGAAAAGCACCCCCTTTTTTCACAGGCAAAACCCGCCTGACCAGCTAAACCACCATTAAAGAGCCAAAATATGCTTTTTAAATGAATGAAATGGCACTGAGGGAACCTTCTCCCCAATGCTGTAGTTAATTTGTGTGCTGCTGTCTGTCAGATACAGATGATGATGACGGCTCATGCAGATGAGGGATGTAAAGATGGAGGGTGGGGGTTCTCGCTGAAGCACTTAACACGGCAGGTGTTTGTTTGGGGCAGCGTTAATGAAACAAAGGGCCTGGATGAGATCAGCGTTCACCTCTGAGAGCGTTACGCCGCTTTTACAGCGTCTGAGATGAGAGCTGTGATGGTAGGGCAGTCACCGTGCAGTTTGCTTTTTACTGCCCATTCTAACAGATGAACAGCATCAATCTTTAGCTCACCATCAAGGTACGACTGAATGTCTGAGGAGGGGGTCTCAGCTCGCATGTAAAAACAATGTGCTGCAATTCACGTGAGGTGCACTACAGGGTGAATCTCAAGAAGAAGAAAAAACACGCACAAATATATATATATATATATATATATATATATATATATATATATATAACACACAAGTGTGTGTGTGTGTGTGTGTGTGTGTGTGTGTGTGTGTGTGTGTGTGTGTGTGTGTGTGTGTGTGTGTGTGTGTGTGTGTGTGTGTGTGTGTTGTTAAATAAAAAAACCTAAGCCTTGTATAGAAAAAAACAATTTTTAATGACTTTTATGAAAATCAAGTTTGATGTCAATATTATTTTATTTTTTACTTTTGAGTAAAAGTTGAGTACTTTTCTCAGTAGTATTTCTCTTTAGATTTAGATTTTTTTCTTTCAGTTAAATAAAAAAAGGGATTCAAACAAATGCTATAATCTATATTATAAAATATTAAACAATGAGTGTTTTAATAATGTCAGTTATATTTTTGCATCACAGTAACACAATCTGGGAGGAATTGTGCTTAACTGTTGTGGAAATACATGCAAAAATGCAATGCAAAAAAAAAAAGGTATATTTCCTTATAAAATATGATTTCTTACGTCTTTCTTTAAACTGGGTGAATTATAACTGGAAATGTTCTTGACAGGTTTTGTGAGATTGTCCCATTAATGCAAATCAGGCAAATAAGACAACAAGCATGTAGTTAATCCTTTTCAAACATGCAAAAAATAAATAAAATAATACATTTTCAGAAATTACACTCATTTTATAATATAAATATTTGTATGCACATATTCCCTTAAACTGTACACATAACAGACGTTTAACCATAACCCAACTGGGTACACTTTTAAATCTGCCAACTACCAGATCTGACAGATCTGGCAGTGATTGTATAGTTAAAATAAATACCATCTTTTTTGTGAACTGGCAAAAAAAACATAGTTTGTAGTTTTGCCTCACACACCACACTTTAAAAACAAACCTAAGGAAATTTTGTAAATAAAAAGTGTTTTGAGTTTTATATTCCTTGCCTCGGTGACAAATTAAGATGGGGATTACTCATAAATCAAAAGCAGTGTTCTCCTGCCTGCAGAGGAATTGCCTGGTGAGCAGACGTGATTTAAGAGTGGGTTCAGGCTACAGCTCCACTCTTCCATCCCCTGGGAAACAACAAAATCCCAGCACTGCTTCACACTTATGCTCACACAGTCTGTTGTGTAGAGAACAATGCACAGATAGTTTATATGTTCTACTGTGAACTTGATGTTATTTATTTATTTATTTGCTTAAATACAGTTGATCCCTTATGAGAAGTATACACTGAAGGAAGGTATCAGATGGTACTAATCATTACCATACAGGAATACCTTGGTGTCAGTGTCGGGGAGTAACTATGTATCATATTTACATAGCTATCTTATAAATGGTGTTGGAAAATTC
>JAPDVR010000019.1:35187439-35352439 GCA_026230005.1 Gila orcuttii | reverse complement strand
CAGTCTATGAAAGAGTCTGAATGATTAAAATCATTACAGTTTTTGCCCGTTGCTTGCACATTTTGCAAAACTTCGCTCATTGTGCCAAAACTCTACACACAAGTAAACATGACACAACATTGGGAAATATACCATTCACATCTGTGTCAAATTGAAACTCTACAATCAAAACCTAAACTCTGCTATCAAAACCTAACATTCCGTTGTCAAAATGTAACTCTGATGACAAAATGACACATACTTGCATCATATGCATACACTTTCAGATCAGGGGGATCACACTAGTCTACTTTATATAAAACACTGCAGTCTTTGATTTTCACTGTTTATTCAGAAGGCATATTTTCAGGAGGCACATTTTGTACATTGCAGCACTGTACATTGCAGTAACATGAATTCAGATAAAGCAAAAAAAAATTATGTTAATAGAAAAAACACTATACTGTAAACACAGAAAATCATGGCAATTGTGCATACGTGGGCTCATGGATCCCGCCGTCTGTTGGGGTCTGGCCACAGGACCTCATCGACATCGCAAGCAATGTCTTCTCCCGCTAGGCACCGTGGAAAATATCCTCTTGCATGTCGAAACCATCCATGGATTGCTGTCACCTGAATGTCGCCGCAGGCCTGTTCCATTGCCTGCAGAAGAGGCATGCGGGCATGTGGTTGGCGGTTATATACACGCCATCTCCAAGCCGAAAATAATTCCTCTATAGGGTTTAAAAATGGTGAGTAAGGGGGCAAGTATACCACTTCAAATTGATTGTGGTTGGTGAACCAGGCCTGGACCAGAGCAGCCCGATGGAAACTGACATTATCCCATACAACCACAAACCTGGGCTGATCTGGTCTGTTCAGTACAACTATATTATGGAGAGCATCTAGAAATGTGAGTATATGTTGGCTATTGTATGGACCTAGTTTTGCATGATAATGCAGAAGCCCTCGAAGGCTTATGGCGGCACACAATGTGATATTTCCCCCGTGCTGCCCCGGGACGTGCACAATTGCCCTTTGGCCAATTACATTATGACCCCGTCGTCTTGTTTTGCTCAGGTCGAATCCAGCTTCATCAATGAAAACGTGATGTGGTAATGTGATATACTGTAGTACAGTGCTGTAAATACCATCTGAGTAGAGTAGAAGGTAGAGAGGTGAAGACATACCTGTTTTCTAGTTGGAATGTTCTTATTACAGATGCCACTGTGAAGCGGATTAGATGTGGATGGACTCTCTGCCCAGCTTCCCTCATAGTCAGGCCATGGTTGATGACATGGTCCACCAAAGTTGCTCTTATATCATCAGAAATAGGGGTCCATGCATGGCCTCTTCGACCTTGACCTTGACCTTGACCTTGTCCTCCTCCTCATCTTCCTCTTCCTCATCTTCTTCCTCTTCCTCTGCCTCTTGCTTTCCCTCCATCCATGCTTGCAAAGTTCTTGAAATGGCTAAACTTTTTGTAGCTGGCTGATTGGTGTTCAGTTTTGCAAGTAGGTGCCTTCAGGTGTGTATTTGAGTGGTTGCAATTACCCGATGTGTTTTGTATTTTGGATACATGTGTTTTCCAAATGACACCCTGAGATTTAATTTTTGAACGAAGTGTCTTATGTATGAAATAGAGTGTAGTATGCAGGACCAAGTGTGTTGCATAAAGGAGTAAGTGTCTTGCAGAATTGCAACTAGAGTGCAAAGCAGCGCTTTTGTTTAAGGAATGGGTACATGTGTTTGAGGTATGGTAACAAAAGCTTCAAGTTGTGTTACTTTAGTCTAAGCATGGGTCTATAGTGTTCAAGCAACAGGCAAAAACTGTAATGCATATATCCATACAACACAAAGTAAAATATACCTTGTTTTCACTCCCCCTCACTGCAAAATATGCGAACAGAGTATCTGAGCTACACGCCTCACCTCCCGCCCTCTTCTGGTCATCAGCAAGCAAAAAAAACCACAACAAAGGGGCCATTTCTACAATGACCTTGGCTTTGACATCATGTGCCGGTAGAAAGAAATGAAGCCATTAGACTGAGGCAGCGCTAGACTATAAATCAAGCTATTTCCAATAAGCTGCCTTAATGGTCATCCATCATGGAGGTGCGTGAGGCAGGGCGAGGCGAGATTCAACTCGGCCGTGCGGGGTAGCCGAGCAGCCCGGGCAGGCCAGAGACATAAACAATAATAATCCACATCTGATGGCCTTGCAGGAAATTTAGGAACACACTCCTGCCTTTTGTTTGTCAACGGTCATTTTTAGAGGGGGGGAGAAATGGATTCTCATTATCAGCAAACACAAGTACGCATACAGGCACATTGTAAAACTGAGGACAGATTATAGTAGAGGCGCCAGGACAATGAAGGACACAGTAGAATGAAAGAATTTGATTTACTGCTGATCTGTGAGGGACAGACATGGGGAAAATAGACTGAAATTGAGAATGACTGTTTGCTGGCATATCAAACAAGCAGCAGGTGCTTCATGTAAGTTTGTGATGCGTGATGGTCTATATTTTCCATATGAGAGTTGCCCAGAGGAAATTGTATCACTCAGATGCTTTCTCAAAGCTCAAAATTCCTTGTAGGAGAAATTTAAAAAAAATAGATACACATAAGACAACTGTTGACCTACCATAGTGTATTCACATAGTGTGTACACAACTAAGATTACTAGAGTCTTTTTCTCAGGGGAAAAATCTGAGAAGCAAGACACTTAAGTTGTAACATCTGGTCAGGTAAAGGAAGAGCAGTCGCAGGAGTAGACAAAAGCAAAAGCTTTGGCATGCGCACAAAGACAATACTGGACAATGAGTAGAACTAAACTGAGGGCTTAATACAAATAAGATAAACTGAATAAAAAAATAGGTCCACAAGTGGTTTGGGTGCTGTGGCAAACACAGAAAAAGGTCCATTGAAGGAAGGGCAGGAGGAAGAGTTCATGAAGGAACGGGAAGAAGAGGCAATGGAGGAAGGGGAGGAAGAGTCCATAGGGAAGCTGGCATTTGGAGGGACCACAGAGCAACCAATATAAGGACCCGGAGGAAAACTGATGGCGGAGCTGATGGAGGGAGAAGCCAAGGAGCAACCCAGACCTGAGTCGTGAGGATGAAAGCCCACAACTGAACCGATGGAGGAAGGAGCAAGGGTGGAGCCTCAGCAGTGAGTCCAGGCGGAACCAAGCGGATTCCAACAGAGTTAGAGCCATGAGAGCAGGAGACCTGGTCTGAATCGAGGGCCCGAAGACATAGGGTGGCACCGCAGGTCTAAAGGTTCAAGGTGGAGCTGATGGCTCATGGGACTGAGGTAGAGACAGGGGCTCGGAAGACAGCGGTAGAGCAGGAGGGAAGGTGGAGCCCAGTAGACCAGAAGGGGTCGAGGGCTGAGACATATCTGGATGCCTGGAAGCCTGTGGTGAAGTCAGAGGGATGAGGCACGAGGGAGCCCACTGGAGCCAGTGGAATGATGGTCCACGGTGGAGACGAGGGATCATGGAACCAAGGTGGAACCAATGGATCAACAGACCAAGGTGAAATCATGTGCTCAGAGGACTGAGGTGGAGCCAGGGGGTCCATACATCAAGGCGGGGCTTCAGACCAGGAAGCCCAAGCCAGAGAGCACGGCGGTGCCACCAAAGGCAGGCCCGAGGCGCTGAAAGGAGCCAGTAGAGGTGGAACTGAAGAAGTGGCCGGAGTGAAGAAGGTGGGTGGCTGGAGGGAGTTGGCAGAGGAGTGGGGGGGGGGGGGGGGGTGTGTTGGGAAGCTGTGCGGGACCAGCAGTGACAAAGGAGACTGGGAGGAACCAACACCGATGAAGGAGACAGGAGACTGGGCGGAACCAGTGGCGATGAAGGAACGTAATCTGAAAGCAGCCGTATGACATTATTTTTGAACAGAAACAAACAAGATAATCCAAACATGAGTCACAGGAATAGACAAATGTAACAGTTTAAGCATGTGCACAAAGGCAATACTGGACAGTGAGTAGAACTTAACTGAGGGCTTAAATACACAGGAGATAACAAACTGAACCAGAAAGAGGTACACAAAGCAATTAGTAACCATGGCAACAAACTAGAGCATAAGGAGTAAACTAGAAAACAGAAAGAAAGCACCAGAAATAATGTAAACTGACATAAGAACATGTCTCTATTCACTCTTCCTTTTAATCTCATTGCCGCTGACGATAAACAATTAAGATATTATTTAACATTGTTTTTCTTAAGAATGAATTTCTTTACCCTAGGGTGAATTTGTTGAGATATGAGCTCTGACTTTTAATGGAAGTCTTTGGAATCTTGGCAATAGCATAATTTAAAACATTGTTGAGATTACTGGGGTTTTCTTCTGATGAGAACATTTTGACAATACATTTTTTCCCCATTTTTTTATTGATGATGAAGTTAAATTAAAGCTATTCTAAAGGTCATTCAAGAAGGAGAAATCTGTGAACTTATAGATTGTTATTAGAACAAAAACTGCTGGCTGATGATGATGATGATGATGATGATGATAAGCTAGTTTTTGACAAGATCACTGCACTTTGTTAAGGAGAAATGGACCACTATACAATACTGGTCAGGAGAACTCTGTGAAAGCTCTCTTTGGAGCTCTAGGGAAAGATATTTCCCTGGTTGCCAAAACCCCAGGCCTCAAAGCCAAACAGTGCAGTTGGGATGTTTTCCACAACGTCCTGACAGGCATGTCAACAGGAGTGAAGAAGGCCCACCACACTGACCTTCTGCTGACAGCATTACTGCAATTCATTACATTTACAAGCTGCAATTACGGTCTGAGCATTTCACTCACCCTTTTTATTCTACTTTCTGTTTCCTACTGTCTCTTAGTTCCTGAAAACTGGGTAAAGTCTGACCAATGTGGCAGACCAGTGTCAGCTAGAATTCACTCGACTCTTTTTTTTTTTCTATCTATCTTTAAATGAAACCTGAAATATTCTTGTGCATGCAGGGCATTGTATTGCTCTTTCATAGCTTAGGATACATTTCTGATTCTTTAAAGTGTTTTCCTTTAAAGATGAAAATTCACTATTTATCTATTTATGTTATTGCTCTTATAGTGAACAATTCATCAATGTATTAAAATTTCAGCGAAAAGATGCATCTCAGGAAGTTTACCATACTTCTCCAATCATTCACGTAGTTCACTTAAACCAAGGCCGTCTTATTGTCGACCGTAAGCTTGCATTCACATATGCCTCCATCCAATCAACAAACGATGTATAGAACCAAGTTCCCTCCCTAATTTTATTTCATTATTCGATAATCTGTTTCACTCTGATGTATGCCACTAATAATAGTGAGGAAAAGATCTGCAGCTACTTCTCTTATAACGCCGTTTTAAGGAATATGATGTTTCTTGATCTTGATATACCTTACACAGATTAAAAATATAATTTACACAAATATGACAATTGTTGTCTTACAGCAAGTATTCAGCTATACAATGAATGTGGAAAGCATAGACAGTTATTTTCTTAGAAGAATTTGATGAAACAAATTAAGTTCATATTCAAATCTATATGATGTGACACTTTTGAGAAAAATACCAAATTCACAACCACTATATTCCCCGAGACATGAAAGAGTAATACTGATAATGATATGAAAACTGAGAGTGAATGAAAACTGAGAGGCCTTTTGTAGCAACAAAAAGCTATAAAAATACAAACCAAAAACGGTGCATACTCTAGGTGGGTAATTGATTGTATTTTATTACTGATGCATTACCAAGAATTATGGGAATAGTGGTTTCGTGGGAATAGTGGAATATGGGTTTAGTTTTCTGTTTTACTGTTACTGTTTTCTGGCTAAATTGATCAATGATTTGAATCTACGGTAGCTATACCAAATAAACAGTCAACATTCACAAACATTAAAAAAGTACAAATAGCAATTTGCTTCCAACCGTGATTTGAGTTCCCCATTGGTAAGTGTGATGGCGTTCACGTGCGCTTCCCTAAATCAGCATATGTTTCGGGCCTTACTCAACACAGAGCTCTGAAGCGAGTCAATGGAGGCTCTTTATGGACTCTTTGTGCTCATAATGGGGTTATGCCTCTCAAACCGCCACATGCCCCCGCTTAAACCAACAACATCTGCTGCAGGCTACCCCTCGCACTCGGCCGAGCTCGTTCTATACATCTCGAGTGCGCACGTTTTGCGACGTGTGTCAGGAGGAGAACATTAGCGCAGCAGCCTCTGTTGTATTCACAGTGGCTAATCCCTGCTCCGCTGCGCTCTAATCCCTCGCTATTGAGCTTTCTCTTCTAGCTTCCTCTGGCCCTGGCTGCCAAGGCACCGGTCACTTGTCTCCTGTTATTCACTTTCCCTCTGGGGAGCTCCACTCCCTCTCGAAGCTGTTATATGGCCCATATGTTGTTGTTGTTGTTGTTGTTTAATCCTAGGGCAATTTGACGTGCGTATCCATGACAGTGTCTCGGCCGGCGTCCAGGACTTGTGGCAGAGGTGTGGGTGATTTCCTTTAGCCAAGGGGGAGCTAGGAGGAGAAGCCAGCCCTGACAGCCCTTTACACAGCCTGCACAGAGCGGGCAGCCACCCAGACGCACACCCACCCACACACACACACTCACACTAACAGACCATCTGAACACAGGCAGCCAGGCATATTAGATTGGGTTACACTTGACATACGCAACTGGGAGCCAGGGAGTTTGCAAATATGGCATGCTGAAGGAAGTGTAGCAAGATGCCTGTGTCAGTGCTTACACAAACAAACAATGCCTGCAGAGAGAGAGAGATGCGATCCGCGAACAGCTTGCATGCTCTTTCCCTGTCTTTATTAATAAATAAAGGCATTCTTCAGTGTCATTTAAGATGGTTAAAGACTCACTGCCGGTCAAAAGTTTGGAATCTTTAACATTTTGAAAGTTTTTGTAAAATATTATTACAATATTTTTATTATTCACCTGTTTTCTATTTTTATATATTTTAAAATGTAATTTTTTTAATGTGATGGCAAAACTAAAAAAAAATTTAGCAGCCATTACTCCATTCATGATCCTTCAGAATTCATTATAATATGCTGATTTGATGCTTAGGAAAAAATTCTTTCTATTATCTATGTTGAAAACAGTTGCTGTTCAATATTTTTGTGGAAACTGTAAAACAATAGGCTACCATTCACACGTTTGGGGTAAGTAAAATTTAAATGCATATTAGTTTCAGAGAGAGGCAGAATGTGACATGAACTTGACATCACTGTGATTGGCTGATTATTCTATCAATTTAACAATCGTGATTATAATTGATATCATGATAGTAACTAGTTCACATATCCACATAAATGGAGCAATGTAGAAATATCACCATTGTCATTCCGAATCAAAAACTTTGAAATGATCTGCTGATGATCTGTGATTTATCCAGTTTTCACAACCACTAAGCTCAGTCAAGTTAAAGGTGTAGCTAAACGCTTGCAAACTTTATGACACTTGAAGTGTTTTCAAAAGTTGTGTTGACCAATGGTCAGGAAAAATAAGTTAAAAATAGCCAAACTTCTGGTTAATAGTCACATAAAAGGGCTACATAAAGGGCTACATAAAATATGCTTTGAAATCTATTGTTGTAGTTATTTATTACTGTAGGCCTATTATTTATTTTATTAAGAGATGTAAAAATATAAATAAACATATTAACTTTATTGGTCTTTGATGACTAGTGAGGCTAATTCACCAAATAATTGTGTAACATATTCACTAACTACCACTGTCCATATAAATGTATTTTCCTACATATGTAATTTAAAGGTACACTATGTAACTTTTGGCCCTCTAGCGGGTGATTCCCGAAGGTTGAAGATTTAGCTTCTCCACGTCAACCTCTCTCGCTCGTTGTGACAACTAACCTCTGCTACTCCCTCACCAGACACGCGTCAAAGTAGCCGGAGTATATTTACGAATATGATGAGACACGTGTATGCAATTTCCAAACAAAAACGATCCCGCTAGGTATAAAATGGAAACACTTACAACAGGCTTACCATATTTAATTAGGGTAAGAAAAAAATCATACAGAACTGGAACATTAATTTATTACTAAAAAAGGCCTAGATAAGGGACTTTGCCTCCTAATTTTTGGTCAAACCCATGATAGCAAGTGGCATGCAATAGCAGTTTTTAAAAGTAAATTCCTAATAACAACATTGCTCCAGTCACATCCATTTGATCTTCAGAACAAAAACAAATTCACTCTTCAGCTTTGTGCAAAAGGCGTTTGATGTTTAAGTCCACCAGAGTGATGCTCATTTCCATCATTTAATGTGTTAAATTACATAATTACACTTCCAACAACGAAGTGCAGCTGTGGTAATTTAAACTTAATTACATTAGCTAACACATTTCTTAAATTAAAATAATTTTCCCAAATAACATATCTTATCTCTAGAGATACAGATGGCAATGATTCAATTACAGAGAGAGGGAAAAAGTGGAAGAAACACTTTAGTAATGTGGAGCGCTGCTTCCCCCTTCAGAGCTTTTAGAATAAACCTCTCTGCCCCAGATTTCACTTTTATTTTTTTCCACCCTTTTCCCCCTTCCATCATCAAACATTAACGTTTCGTCTCACGGGATGGTACAGAGACTGCCGTTTTATCGCTCAAATTTCCAACCTTCTGTCTCGAAAACAGTCACCCACGGCCATTCTTTACAAGAGCTTATAACTGTAGCGAGAATGCCCTTGCAAATGCTCCTTTTATTGTTAAGAGCAAGTTCACATAAAAACGCTGTTTGCCAAGTTGAAAACGAGTCTATCACTGCAATGGCACAGAGCTACTCTGTCTGTGTGCGACTCAAGATGGCCGCCGTAAATCAATAAACTAGATGTAATCTGTGGTGTCCAGAAAGCTGGGGCAAAATTTGGAGTATAATGCTGCAGGTCTTCTATTGTCATTCAGACACAGGCTGCATGAGAAAGAGGGGCTTGTGTGCACCTGATAAGGCCGAGCCCAGAGTGAGTCATAAATCAAGTCAACCAGCCGCTATTCCACTGATTTCACACAAGAGTCCCTGCTAGTCAACAGCGCACAGGAGCACAGTGACAGCAAGAGAGACGCTCAGAAATGATAGATCTGCAATTTGCTTTCTTATCTCATCGGGCAAGAAGTTTTTCTTTACAAAAGCCTGACCTTCAGTGAATAAACAGCCCCATACAGAAAACACACATGGGGCAGCATGCAAATTTAGTGAGCCTTATACATGAATCCTCCTCCACTGTTGTTTACTAGGTCAAACAGGACGAAAGCGACAAAGATCGAGGTGCATATGCGAGAGCTTTACTCTATAATAAAATCAAGCATATGTTGCAGCAGAAGCTGATTAAAGCTGCTATTCTATACAAAAATGTCCTACTTTACCTGACAGATATCTTGCTTTTTTTTTTTTTTTTTTTGTCAAGGTTAAACTTAATGTTGTAACATTTAGTTTCTCTGTTTAAATAAGCATTACATTACACCGTTGGGAAAAAACCATACAATTCTATTTTGTATTTTTACATTAAAAATGTCATTAATGTTCTGTTTAGTAAAACCAAGTATTCATCTCATTAAGTTTTTAGCATTTTTACATTTATCCCAAGATAAAAACTAAACATATATTTTATTTGTGAACTCATGTTTAGCCGCTGATAGTCATCTTATTTTCATCAGTCATCAAGCTCTAGCCTATAAACACTGGTCACAGACACGAAGATGAATCCTTTAATTTCACCAAGCTGATTGTTCACTAAACCCTGATATCTAAGTGGATGAGTTGTTTACATACTTTTTAATTAGTCTTCCCATTAACGGCATAATTTGTTTCATATAGACCAATTAACGAATGCGTAAGAAGACACGAACCAATTCACGAATGCGTAAGAAGACACGAACCAATCATATCTAATCATAACCAGTCATAGCTTGCTGGAGGCATCGCCTCTTCTCATGTCACTTTTCCCCATTCATTCTCCTTTACCCCCCACCGAACCAACCACACGCTTCAGGGGCTCCGTTAAACTCAATGGGCTGTAACTTTACCTGTTGATGTCGTTGTTGGACAGTGTCACTTTAGAAAAAACAGTGATTTATACATTTTTTTAATGTCACATTGTGTAAGTTTTATTTTTGTAATATGAATTATTTTCTCATCCAATTTTTTGCCTCCTCAGAGGAAATGCTCCTGATATATTGTTGTATTGAGTCATTATGGGAAGTCCCCATGAAATCAACATTGACAATTCTTGTTGTTTTTTTTTTTTGTTGTTTTTTTTGTATGGAATATTGCAGTATTTATTATAAACTATTTATTAGTGCATATAATTATATAAAAAAATTAATGTGTATAATCTTTAATCAAAATAACTTCCTCTTCCTCTTGCTCTTCTCTTCTCTGATGATTTTTAATGGTGCGAGGGCGGGACAACCTGTCACTCACATGAGATCACAGAAATAGTCAAGTCAAATCACCTTTATTTATATAGCACTTTATATAATACAAATAGTTTCAAAGCAGCTTTACAGTGATAACAGGAAAAATTATGTTATTCAGCTGTTGTAAACTGAAGTCAGTTCAGCGTCGATTCAGTTTCGTTGTAAAGATCATCAATTATTAAATGAGTTTATTTCATCTATAAAGATGTTCTATAAAAACTGATGTCATTGTCCAGCTCAGTTTAGTTACTTCTCATACAACAGCGTCAGTACAGTCAGATCAATAATATTGTTGAAAATTAAGTGTCCCAACTAACCAAGCCAGAGGCGACAGTGGTTAGGAACCCAAACTCCATCAGTGACAGAATGGAGAAAAAAACCTGGGAGAAACCAGTCTCAGTCGGGGGGCCAGCTCTCCTCTGGCCAACGAACGGAAAATGTATGATTATGATTCAGGCTGCATGACAAGTCAGAATTCAGATTGGGATCGGTAGCATTCAAATATTCATCCAGTTTCTTTAGCTTGAAGATCGATTCATCACGCCGGTATGGAGCTGAAGCCGTAGGGTCCTCCTGTCTGGTTTTTGTATCTGTGCCGATGACTGTCATGTCGACGAGGCCTTCACAGGGGATTGTTTAGTAGACACGGTCTCTGTTGACATTCAGGGTTGCGTTTTGGTAATTTGAGTGTATATGTCGTAATCTAGATATATTTTTAAGATGAAAAAATGCGGTTTTACAGAATCTAGAAATTTGGCTTTCAAATGAAAGTTTGGCATCAAAGAGTACACTCAGGTTCCTAACCCAGGCTCTTCAAATCCTCTCCCATGGCCTCATGGGATAGTAGTGTCCATCAGATGCGCACTGCTGAATCTAACTAGAAGTCATCTGGATCATTTTTGCCTGCTTTTTTATGAATGCTGTTAATTCGGAAATACTACTTTTTCACATACTGTTTATCTCCTACTATATAGTAGAAAAGCATGCAAAATCAGATGCGGCCTATATTTTTCACTCTTTTATACAGTCTTACAAAAACAGGAACATTTTAGCATTACCTGTGTGATTTATATGCATAACCTGTGTAATTTATTCTTAGTCCAAATATTTTATAATTCTTTTTGCTGCAACAGAGAACCACAATTTTCCCACTGGTAATTTTGACATTGTTGTGCAATTCATGTGTGCTCAATCATTCCGACATGACTTGAAGGCAATATGTACAGTAACAGCCTGTAAACAGGCTTTGTAAACAACATTAAAAAAAAAAGAGTCAGGGTAACAGCACACAAAACAAGCCAATCAGAAACGCTCTCTGCCTATCAATAAATTTGTGTGTTCAGATTTGCTGACATTGGAAAATGATTTGAACAAATCTTTAGAATGTGAAGAGAGGGCGCTAGGTTACAATGGAGGAAGCAAAATGCTTGAAATTGCTTACAGCTATTAAAGGGTAAAAACTATTTGAAAGATTAAAGAAAAGACTGTATTGCAAACCCTAGCATGATTGAAATGACCTCACCAGGTTTCTCATCTCCTTGTTCATATGCTAAAAACTGGCAAAAACAGCACGTAATGAGCGTTAACATGCGTAATCCTCTCTGTTGCTGTGTGTACGCTCTTGTCTGTGACTCTTGACGCCCACACTCCCAGAGGGATTAGCTCTGTGTGTTATAGCGCAGAGATGCTAATTTTAACCATCCAAAATGTCTCTGGATCTATGTCATACTGTACAAAGCTACATTTAATATGCATTTAATAAAGAACTATTTCAAATAAATGCTGTTCTTTAGACCCTCTATATTAAAGAATCCTGAAAACATCATAGTTTCCATAAAAATATTAAGTAGCAAAACTTTTTTCAGTTTAACAATGATAATAATAAGAAATGTTTCTTGAGCAGCAAATCAGCATATTAGAATGATTTCTGAAGGATCATGTGACACTGAAGTCGAAGATGAAGATTCAGCTTTGCCATGAATGAGCTGCATTTTTTAAATTACGTTCTTTTCAATTGTAAAAAATATCTCCCTCTGCTTTAAAAAACTACTGTCAGGATTTACTACAGACACGCAGTGAAAAATTAACGCTGAAAAGGCGCGGACACGGTTATTTTTTGCGGCTGACCTTATTGCATATGCATTTGTAGGAGTTTTCCTTTCAGACGCAAAATTTATGGGAGGAGAGTTTTTAAATGAATCACGCAAGGTAATTTACTAAGGTTTGCGCTCGTCAATGAACTGGTGTTTGCGCCATTATTTACCGCCCTAAAAAAGCACGTCTTAAACCAGGCGCTACCTGGTAGATTACTTTGGACATTATGAAAATGATCTGACTGCGTCTGTAGATCACACGCAGAACTTTTATTCAGATTTATTTAGATTGTAATATACTACTACATTACAATATTTTTATTGTGGTTTGGATCAAAATATGCAGCATAAGACACTAATTTGGAGTAAAATAGTGTAGCATAGTACAGGGAGTGTCCTGCACATGCCCAGCAAAATCTTAACATGCATTCTCCCTCAGCCAAACCAAACGCAGTCTGTAATGATGCAATTGCCTGGGCGCAGAGCTTGAACCAATCTAAAGGCCGTTAGCTTAAGGACAGTTGGAGAGCTCTTTAAAGGCGCTGTTACCCCAGACTGAGGCTGGAGATGTGAGGGTTCGACTACTCCAACCTCTTCCCATGAGGCACAGTACAGATTGGAACCTTCTGGCATGCTGATGATCACACATATTACTTACAACACAAAAGCAGTCCAGGCATCTGACATAGATTACAATCTAACAGTCAGTGGCAATAAATGCTCTCCAACATCCCCCTCTGAAGAATGTCATTGGGTACATGAGGAAGAGCACAGTGTGCAAGTGAGAGAACGCAAACTTTAAAAGAAGTTATTATTATACCATTATGTGTCCAAACTGGCATTTGCAGAGCTTATGTGCCAGTAATGAAATTTTAATAAGAGTCAATTACACACATTAAGTAGACACCATGGAAATCTAGCGGGGTCATTGGCAACACAATATTCTAAAGCCCGTATGCTGTTACATTGCATCAGCATGGGAAGTTCAACAAATGTGTTAATTGCTGGGGTCCTTTCATGCAACGCCAAGAGTTTCGCAGTTGAAAGCCTTATACCATCTATTATATAAAAACTGTCCTTCTAATACGCTTATTACATCATGTCTACAGCAATTGTCATCAAAAGTTTGGCTCTCTATGTGAAAGACCTGCTCCTATGGCTCATTAAGTTTCATGTTCAGGCGTTTGCTTAGCGAGATGAGATGAACAAAGGAAACCAAAGATAGTCGATCTTTAAAGTTTTGTGACATTCTAGTGCCTTTCCCCTTGGCTTCATTTCAAAGCATGCCTCGCTCGAAATTAAAAATACTCACACCATTCATGGTTTTGAACATTATTTTATTTTATACTACACTATAATTTGAAACCAATAATTTTACTGGATTTTTTTTTAGTCAGACTTTTGTCATGTTTTCCAGTAAAACAAATTTAACTTGTGTAGCTTTCATTCCATTTCTATTAGCTTTGAGGTCATCTATCTTTATTTTTTTCAGAAATCACAAAAAAAATATTTATGCCCAATCCCGCACTACAAGTTTTTGTCCAATCAAATGCTCCTGATAATGGAAAGGTCCCTCCCTCTAACATCCCTCCCTCCCACCTGTCACTGATTTTTTTAATTATTCCTTATTGTCAACCGACTGCGTGAGGGGTTTTAAACTAGATACATTTACTTGAGAAGCAAAATTGCATGGGATAATACAAATTTTAATTCAGTTGCTTTTTTTAATCTAGTGAACACTCTTTTTTTTCATATTTAAGGCATACATCTAACAAAACATAATTTATGCTCAAAAGGTACACTATGGAACTTTTGACGCTCTAGATGCAAAACAAAACTGCATGCATTTAGCGGAACAGTTGTGCTTCGTGATTGTATTATAATATGTAATAATCAATATTATTATCCTACTGCTCATAAAACATTCACTGCTAGGCTTAAGAGAGATAACCAGTTTAGATGGAAAGTTTCTCAAGCTGACTAGCTGAAGACGTTACTGTAGCTTTACTCATTGATAGACATGGTACTTCCTTGAAATCAAATTTCTGTGTTGCCTTTCCAACATTTAAAATCCCTTAGTTCTCGCCATCTCCGAAAAGCCAAGCCAAGCCAATGTTGATTCTTGTTTTATTACAAGCTCTGTCACATTCTTTTTTTGCCACTCCTCTTTTCGGCGTTTGTTTAAAATGGGTGATTCACAGAGATTGAAGGTTTAGCTGCTCCATGTTAAACTTTCTTAACCTTTTATGATGACTAACCTATGCCAATCCCTATGCCAATCAAGGTATACAGAGCCACTTTTCTCTATTTACAGATATGAAGAGACACGTATGCGAGGGACGCATGTACGCAATTTTCCACGAAAATCATCCCAACAGGTCTGAAATATAAACACGTATTACAGGCTTACCGTAGTGAATCAGGGTAAGACAAAAAAAAAACATTTTGGAAGAAGGATTAATGATGTATTGACTTTAAAAGAAGAAAAAATATCAGTGTGATAGGAAACAAATAAATGTTCTTTCCAACACATTATAAAAAAACAGCTTAATATCACATATTATTTTGTTTATCCACTAAATTTAGGTTTTGGGCTTTTTAACACTAGAATGGCCATGACGGTCATTTTGACCGTTTTGAATTTTATATCTGCAATAACTTTGTTGAAAAAATAAATAAAATCCTGCTGGTACCTGACTTTTCCTAAAAGTGTCTGCATTTTCATTTAAAATGTTTTTCATATAAATTACACATAAGGAAAAAAAAAAAAAAAAAAATTAACATTTCCCTATTTTGGCCATATGACGGTCATATTGACCGCACTGAATTTCGCGGTATTTTTGTGTTACATTTCCCGCGATTGAGCTTTGTCTCTCTCAGTCAACAGAAAGGCCAGTAGCGGTCCTGAGTGTTTGCATATATACTAATTTCTACAAACAAAAAGTATATTCGATTAAAATCACCGCAGCTGACACCAAAGCGGAGGCAGTGCCAGGTTCGGAGAAGCTGCAGTCAAAACAAAACCCATGACACCTGCTGCAAATGCCGCAAACCCGTGTGTGGAAATTGTGCGAGGAGAAGAGAGGTCACTTGCCTTGACTGTGAAGCTTAAATAGCCAAGCACTATATTGATGTAAATAATTAACATACAATTTGTAATATAGGCTAGTGTTTTTATGTTCCCTTTCGTTGTCACTCCGAGTTACGTCGGATGACGACGAATGGGGTTTCGCTTAGAAAGCCTATCAACTTCGAGTATTACAAAACGAGCCAATGGCAAAGAAATGCCATGGGTCTGCGGAATTTGCATAGCGTATCTCCGCCCTACCTCGTAGGTATAAAAGGAAGACGCTGGCAACATGCAGATATGTTTTCGCTTCGGAGCCAAGTTAATTCTTCACTCCACAAGCCATCTCTGAACTGTCAGCTTCTTACAGACGAGCGAGATTCTCTGGTGTTGGTGTGACGGCGATCTCCCGGCGAGTGCGCACTTCCTGCTTATCTGTGCTGTGGTTTGCCAGTGAGTGTGTTTCTCCCCGGGCGCTTCAACACTCTCAGAGTTTCTTTTCTCTCACAAAAGAGCTTGCACGCGGCACGTCTTTTTAAAGATGCATCGCCCGTGCACTTCTGGTTGCGGTAGACTCGTTGCCGACTCTGATGGGCACGAGCGTTGCATAGTGTGTTTGGGCATTGATCACGCTAGAGCAGCGCTCGTGGATGACTCATGTTCTCACTGCGGGAACATGACCATCCGACACTACAATAGAGACTCAGTGATCTCGCAAGAGTGAGAGTCCCCTCATCCACACCCCGATCTAGCGTCTCCACGAGAGGCTCTACTTCGGCTGGTGGCCAGGGTGATCTGAGGGTGACGGTTTGGAACAAAGCGGCAACTATTCGTCCGTGCCCAGCCGCACCCTCTCTAGTGTTGCAATCTGCGAGTGTTCAGGGGATTTCCGCGTGACCATCTTCGGATGCCCCGCGGATTTCCTTTGGCGCTCCAGAGGAGGACGCGATGTCTATTGCAGCATCACAAGGTGGGTCTGATTCTTCTGGAAGTGACGACTCGTCACAGCTGCCACCTTCCGGTGTGCATACGGCTGTGTCCGAGTCTGATCCGGAGATGACGGCCATGCTTTCCCGGGCCGCCGCGTGCATCGGTTTAGAGTGGACCCCTCCACCCTGTCCCGAGCGTTCGCGGTTGGATGATTGGTACTTGGGTAAGGCCGCGGACCCCCGTCCGCGTCAAACCCCAATACCTTTCTTCCCGGATGTGCATGATGAGATCTCAAAGTCCTGGAAGACCTCCATGTCTTCCCGTGACCGCTCGTTGATCTCATCCGCCTTTCCTCCCCTCGATGAGGCGGCTGCCCGTGGGTACACTGGGCTCCCCCCGGTTGAACGCTCTGTTGCGATGCAACTGTGTCCTCAGAGCACTTCTTCTTGTGGTGCGCCTAAGCACCCATCCAAAGCCTGTAGATATTCGTCTACGCTAGTGGCGAAGTCTTACAGAGCGGCGGGACAGGCAGTCACCTCTTTGCATGCCATGGCCATTCTGCAGGTCTACCAGGCCCAGATGCTCAGGGACATGCACGAGGGCAGGACAGACCCAGGGCTCTTCAATGAGCTGCGCGCCGCCACCGACCTTGCTCTCCGAGCGACGAAGGTGACCGCACGCTCCCTGGGTTTGGTGATGTCCACAGCCGTGATCCAGGAGAGACATCTCTGGCTGAACCTCGCTGATATGCGGGAAGGTGAGCGGTCCCGGCTGCTCGACACCCCCATTTCACAGGCCGGCCTTTTCGGCGGTGCAGTCGAGGACTTTGCCCAACAGTTCTCGACTGCTCCGAAACTGACTGAGGCTATCAAGCACATTCTGCCCCGACGGCCCAAGCAGAAGCCTCCACCCAGGCCCGGT
Source organism: Gila orcuttii (assembly GCA_026230005.1). Classification (NCBI taxonomy): domain Eukaryota; kingdom Metazoa; phylum Chordata; class Actinopteri; order Cypriniformes; family Leuciscidae; genus Gila; species Gila orcuttii. Next base: position 35,334,992 of record JAPDVR010000019.1, on the reverse strand, counting down.
CCCTCTCCTGCCCTGCCCCCCGCTAAACGCCGGGCCAAGCGGCGCTCCAGAGACGGGCTGCTCAGGGATGACTGTCACTTCTCAGGAGATGGTAGCAGGACCACTCCTTCCCCCGGTGGAGGGCCGGGGGAGAATCTTTTGTTCTCCACTCCCCGCTGCTCACCCCCGGGTGGGCAGCACCCTAATGTGGTTAAAGAAAGAAGTGACACGTTCATCCCTGAGCACACAGAGTTCTCGGACGACACGGTGCGCCGCCCCCGAGCCGTGCACCCCTCGTCTTCCTCTGTCCCAGAGCCGGATGACAGTGCGCGCCGTCCACGTCCGGGGCAGTCATACCGCCTCGCTGCCCCACCGACGGGAAGTCTGTGGTTCGCATGACCCCGCTGGCACAGTTCTTGGGAGCCTGGCTAGAGCTTCCTAACCTGTCCCGCTGGGTCGCACGAACGATCAGGCTCGGCTACGTGATTCAGTTCGCGCGGTCTCCTCCCCGCTTCAGGGGAGTCCACTCCACTATGGTCGGTGGCAATGCCCCTATCATGAGAGCGGAGGTTGCTACCCTGCTAGCGAAGGGGGCGATCGAGACTTCATTGTCCCGAAGAAAACCGGTGGGTTACGGCCAATCCTGGACCTGCGCGTGCTGAACCGCTCCCTTCACAGGCTGCCGTTCAAGATGCTCACTGCCAAACGCATTTTCGAATGTGTGCGGCCCCAGGATTGGTTTGCAGCAATCGACCTGAACGACACCTACTTTCATGTCTTCATTCTCCCTCGACACAGACCGTTCCTACAGTTTGCTTTCGAGGGGAAGGCATATCTGTTCTCCCATTCAGGCTAGCCCTGTCTCCTCGCGTCTTCACGAAGGTCGTCGAGGCAGCCCTTGTTCCCCTACAGGAACACGGGGTTCGCATCCTGAATTATCTCGACGACTGGCTGATCCTAGCTCACTCTCGAGATCAGGTTTGCAAACACAGGGACCTAGTGCTCCGGCACCTAGCCCGTCTGGGCCTTCGGGTCAACTGGGAGAAGAGCAAACTTTGCCCCGTGCAGAGGATCTCTTCTCTCGGTATGGAAATCGACTCGGTCGCCATGTCCGCGCAGCTTACGAGCGAGCGCGCGCAGTCACTGCTGACTTGTCTGAGACAGTTCGAGGGCAAGAGTGCGGTTCCACTGAAACTTTTTCAGAGGCTTCTGGTGCATATGGCATCTGCAGCCGTGGCAACGCCTCTCGGATTGCTTCATCTGAGACCGCTTCAGCTTTGGCTTCGCGACCGAGTCCCGAGGTGGGTATGGTAACACGGCACCTTCCGAGTACCAGTTACTCCGACCTGCCGTCAGTCCTTCCCCCCGTGGTCGAACCTCAGTTGTCTACGGGCCGGAGTGCCCCTGGAACGAGCTTCCCGGCATGTTGTTGTAACGACAGATGCCTCCACCACGGGCTGGGGCGGCATGTGCAATGGACATGCTGCCGCGGGCTCCTGGACAGGACCCCTGCGCCTATGGCACATCAATTGCCTCTAGTTGCTGGCTGTACGTTTTGCTCTGTGCCGCTTCCGGGCCATGCTCAAGGGTCAACACGTACTTTTTCGATCAGACAATATCGCCACTGTAGCATACATCAACCTTCAAGGTGGTCTGCGCTCCCGCTGTATGTCGCAACTCGCCCGCCACCTCGTCTTATGGGGTCAGAAGCATCTGAGGTCGCTTCGTGCCATTTATATCCCCGGAGGCCTGAACTGTGCAGCCGACGAGCTCTCACGGCTTCAGCTCCTCCCGGGAGAATGGCGACTCCATCCCCAGTCGGTTCAGCTGATTTGGGACCAGTTCGGGGACACACAGATGGATCTGTTTGCCTCTCACGACTCGACCCATTGCGCCCAGTATTATTCCCTGACCGAGGGCACGCTCGGCACGGATGCTCTGGCGCACAGCTGGCCGCAGGGCCGCAAATATGCGTTTCCCCCAGTGAGCACCGAACACATTCACCAGATTCTATAATCCTGTGGAGCCTGTGTCCTCTCATGTACTCGCTTCAACCAGCTAGTACTGGACCCGCTCAGGTGTCTTCGCTTGCTCGCCATTCCACTCCACGGACTGGATACGTGCGATATATTCCTCAGGTGAGCTTCCCGAAAGCCCTGAGTTCCTCCAGCACTCCTGACGTCGGCGCCAGTGTCTATTGCCTGCGCGCCAGCTAGGTGCCTCCTGTGTGCATGGTCCCTCCCCTGAGCGACCCCCACATGTGTATTTCCACTGTAAGCCTCTCTGAGCATGTGTCTTTCCCTTGGCAAGCCACCTTGCCACCCCTGGGGTTGAAATATTCCACCTGCGGCTGGACACCCCAGTGTTCTCCATATGCTTCCTTCGGGTCATATGTGTATTCTCTAAGTCCCCCCCTCTAGGTTGGCAATAATTGCATATTTCCTCTGAGCTTGGGATATGCTCCCCAGTGTACCTTGGTATTCCTGTGCTAAATAGGAGTCCTTCGTCCATGCCAGTCTCACGACAGGTATCTCAGATTTTCGCAGGGCACTGGAAGACAGCCGAGAAGGTGGCGTGATTAGACTGGTAACCCCATTCGTCATCATCCGACGTAACTCGGAGTGACAATGAAAAGGAACGTCTCAGTTACGTATGCAACCCTCGTTCCCTGAGTAGGGAACGGAGACGTTACGTCTGCCTGCCACTTTCCGCTGTACCGTGGGGATCGCCTGAGCTCAGTCTTGGCTCCTCAGCGAAGAAACATATCTGCATGTTGCCAGCGTCTTCCTTTTATACCCACGAGGTAGGGCGGAGATACGCTATGCAAATTCCGCAGACCCATGGCATTTCTTTGCCATTGGCTCGTTTTGTAATACTCGAAGTTGATAGGCTTTCTAAGCGAAACCCCATTCGTCGTCATCCGACGTAACGTCTCCGTTCCCTACTCAGGGAACGAGGGTTACATACGTAACCGAGACGTTGCTGTAGCCTACGCTTCCTTCTTGGTTCTTCTTTGTTTTGTTTTAAATTAGCTTGTTTCCAGCTTTTAGCCTATTTTCTCTGTTATTATATGAAAATAAAATGTTTTATAATTAAATAAGATACTTTTAGTTGTTATTATCTTGTTCTGAGTTATGTTGAATGGATATGGAAATATAGCCTGTTGTGAATCTGTCGTGAATATGCGATAATTACTGTAGGCTACTAATTATACTATTATTTATAAATGCATAATTAAACTTGTTTAAATGTACAGTTTGGTGTTTTTTTGTTTCTAAAAGATATCCTAATACAATAAATGCATTAATCTCTCAATTGGGTATTTATCATTAAAGATATAGAGTCAAAATGACCACTTGTGGCAGTTCTAGTAGTTATAGAATTCTGGCACTTCTAGTGTTAAAACCTGAAAACAAGAAAAAAATACTGTTGTCTGGCAAAGTTTGTTCATTGTTGCATTTATATTCCTAAACTGCAAAAGTCATGAATAAGATGAATCCTTATCAAAAAGGAAGCATAGTTTTTTTGTCAGTTAAGAAATTCTTTCCCAATCTCCTCCCTGGAAATAGAGGATTATCTGAAACACAAGGACAATTAAAAGTGGGCCTAATGTAAAGACTACGGGGACTAGGAAAATAAACCAATCGCAGTTCTCCAGAATCAATCTGGTTTACTTTAAAAAAGCCCTCTGAACTCATGCCAGCTCCTTCCATCCAAATAATTTATCCCTGCACAGCCTCATGTTTTCACCTTTAAAACATCGACAATCAAGGAGAGCATTCTTGTCCCCTTGCTTTGTCTTTTGTTCGCCGCAGCAAGGTCGACTGAACATCGCACCTTACAAGTAACATTAGAAATATCTAATTGCGCAGAGGAATGCAGGTCGGCCTTTTGAAGTCACTTGTTTTTTTAGCACTTAAGTCTATGGGAAAGACTGCGTGGGCCAGCTTGTCTTTCAGCTTCTTGATCCGCCTTTTTTCACCATCAACCCTTTTACAGCTTTTTTCATTACAGCATTTGAAAAACAGTGTCTGAGGAGCAGTGATGCATGAATTAATTATTTAGACGGAGCAGTGGATAGGCCTGACAGTGTGTGCAGAGTTTTAGTGCGGTGCAAGCGAGTCCTCCGAGGCACATCAGAAGGGGCCGAAAGCCATAATGTAAACCCACTTTTATACCGCCGATGGAGGAGCGGGACTACAGCTGTAAGCTTTATTTAGTAAAACAGACAGTATGTAAAGACGAGCCAAGTCCGCGGGATTTCGGAGGGTTGACGTACTGCATTTCCAGTGTTTATTATGGACAAGGTGACTGAGATCAGAAGCTAAGGATTGTGAAAAGAAAATAGTTCTATTGCCATTGCTTTGTTTAAATGTTTGAAATTGGTAGCCATGGAGAACATCTGAACGATTAGCAATCTGTTGTCTGAGACAATATCATTGAATCATTCATCACTGCATACTTAGCTTGACGTTAGTGAGCGCATGTCCACAGTACTCAACCCACGCATTCTCCCAGGGCTAAAACGCAACCATCTCTAGAAGTAAATGACTAGAGCTAATCACATAATTGCTACATTTTGACGTCGTATTATAGTTCTTAATGCAAGAGTTTAATGCAATTTTAATAAACAAATGATAATCAATGACAAAGCTCCAAATATGGTGGCTTTGTATAAGGAACTGGAAAGTAAATTGTTGTTCCCTTATCTTCCTGTCTGTCGAAACTCTGGAATCGTATTAATTCCAGTGTCAGTTTTAAAAATTATGCATTGATGCGTCATGCTAACAGGTGTTAGCCAAACAACTATGCCGTTCACACAGAACACATTTTTCCATTCCACTGTGCTACTTTTCCATTATTTTTCAATGTAAACACGCTCTAAAACGACATCTTTAACCGTTGTGCTCGCATCTCGAGTCTTTTGCAGCAACTAGCGCATGACACGGCATTCTAAAAATTAAGGCTCAAGTTAAAATAAGTTTAAATTTTAAAGAACGCGTCTCTAGACCATTTTTTCATTCTACTGGCCTGCATCTTGTGTTCAGCAAAAATGCATTCTGTGTGAACCAGCCTTAAGCCCTCACAAGTCATGTGACTAAACGTAATGAATCGAACAACTGTTAATTCATTCAAATTAATGAATGGATCCTCCTTTTGTGTTCCATGGAAAAATATCAGCATAGCAGTTGGCATGAGGGTGAGTAAATAATGACAGAATTTAATTTCTTGGGTGAACTATTCTTTTAATTCTTTCTTCAGTTTATCACAGCCAATACAGCCGCACAATAAAACTCCATGTGCGGCTTCAACACTTCAGCTGTTTAATGATCTGTGGTTATCTGTAAGCCTTTTAAATGTTCACTGTGAAAATTGCATTAGCCTAGTAAAGGTGGAATTATGCTAATGTAATTAAAAAATGGCCTGCCAAGCATATGGAATTTACTTTTATAATCAAGTATGTTCTTTTCTTGCCCTCACTCCTACAATGCTGGAATATACTTGAAACCATCTGATTAGATTTATTCCGCTTTGGTTTGAAGTCAAAGGGTGTTTCTTGTGATTTGCATTAAGCAATAAAACTCCTCAATCTGATTTCTTCACTTGATTCTGGAGTTCGCTGCTCAGATTGCTGAGGGTTGGCACAGCATGGCTCACGGTCTATTTATAACTGACAAGGTAACAGTCGGTGTGGTGGCATCTGTGTGCCAGTGCCCAAGCGATCCCAACCCTCTGAAAGTCTCTCTGGCCCAGGTGGTGGGCACTACCCTACCGTATGACAAACACAGCTTGGTAGAGGGCAGCTGAACCCGTGCCAGGAATCCAAAAGACAAGCGCCAATAAACAGAACAGCTCCTAGATTTAAGAGCTTCTATGGCATGTTTCATTTTACTTTTTGTTTGATTATTATAAGTATTATGCATTTACTGATATTGTTTTGATGTGACAAAGAAACTTGTTTGAAAACAGTTACAGGTTTTGCAATTCTGTTTACTGCTGCTAATGGCACAACAATTACACACTTTACCTTTAAAAACTATTCACTGTCTTCCCTCTCTTTTTCCCTAGAATTACTCATTGGATTGATGTCATTCTGCAAGCACTCCTTATTAAGATATTGAGAGAGATGCTTCCAGAGGTCATAGATCATCTTCTTAATATCATTAATTCATCTTTGTCATTAGGATACGTACCAAAAACTTTTAAGTTGGCTATGATTAAACCGCCGATCTCGAATCTACCTTTTCTGTCAAAGATACTAGAAAAGGCAGTATCCTCAAAACTATGTTCCTTTTTAGAAAGAAATGGTATCTGCGAGGATTTTCAGTCAGGATTTAAACCGTACCATAGTACTGAGACAGCTCTCATTAGAGTCACAAATGATTTGCTCTTATCATCCCATCATGGTTGTATCTCTCTATTAGTGTTACTCGATTTTAGTGCTGCATTTGATACCATTGACCACAACATTCTTTTAAATAGACTTTAAAATTATGATGGCATTAGTGGAATTGCATTGGCGTGGTTTAAATCATACTTATCTGACGGTTATCAGTTTGTAGCAGTAAATGAAGAGATGTCTTATCGATCAAAAGTTCCGTATGGCATACCACAAGGCTCAGTACTAGGACCGTTGCTGTTCACTCTGTACATGCTACCCTTAGAAGATATCATTAGGAAGCATGGCTTTAGTTTTTTTGTTACTGTTATGCTGAGCTCTATATTTCTTCACGCCCTGATGAAACCTACCAATTCACAAAATTACATAGCTGATATAAACAACTGGATGACTAGTCAGATGTCAGCTAGGGATTAAAGAAGAAGAGGAAGAAGAAGAAGGCTAGATTATTGTAATGCTATTGTGGGTGGTTGCCCTGCACGCTTAATAAACAAACTACAGCTGGTCCAAAACGCAGCAACTAGAGTTCTTACCAGAACCAGGAAGTATGACCATATTACCCTGTCAATACTGCATTGGCACCTTATTAAACATTGTATAAATTTTAAAATATTGCTGATTACTTACAAAGCATTAAATGGTTTAGCTCCCCAGTACTTGAGCGAGTTCATAACGCATTATAGTCCGTCACGTCTATTTTGCGATCTCAAAATTCTGGCCAGTTGATAATACCTAGAATATCAAAAACGAATGCTGGCTTTGGAACAGTCTTCCTAACATTGTCCGGGAAGCAGACACACTTTATCAGTTCAAATCTAGACTAAAAACACATCTCTTTGACCTAGCATACACATAACACATTATAGACTTCTATAATTCAATGTAAGGCTAAATAGATTAGGTCAGCCGGAACCGGGAACACTTCCCAAAAATCCTGATGTACTTGTTAAATCATAAGAAGGATGGCGTCTACGCTAATATTAGCCTCTCTGTTTATCCCGAGGTTTACCGTAGACCGCCGAATTCAGGCCGTATCCAGATCTGATGAAGGACCTGCGCCTGGACACGGCGACAACGCAGTCCTTAAGTGTCCACTAGTCTCTGTGAAGGGCTCCTTCCCTTTCCTTTACCTCTGTACAGATAAAACGTTGTCAGGATAATTCCGGTTCACGTGGCTACACGGAAGCCATAAAAAATTATGGATTATACATTTTTCAAGGCATGTACCTTGGAACCTATTTCATGGTTTGCGTTCTCAAGCCACCAGGCACTGTTTTGTTTAAACGAGTGGCCGGATCACATTAAGGGTTTTCTGTTAGAACGGTGTCACGATGGCGCCCCCAAAGTTAATAACTAATGAACGTTGCAACGGAAGTGAATCAATCAAATTAACTTTAGCTAGACCATAACTTTATTCTAGAGCTGCTGTAAAGCCAAAACAATCTCTGTTACTTTAATTTCCTATTATCACTGTAAAGCTACTTTGAAACAATCTGTATTGTTAAAAGCGCTAAATGAAGGTGACTTGACTTGACTTGACTTGACTTGACGTTAGAGCATGTATCATACATCACTTGACAGACTTCCTTGTTTGCTGATCATATCACTGGGATTTGAATTTACAAAGTCTGTTGAAACATGTAAGGCTGGCTAAAAAACAAATCAAAACATGTAGTGTAACTGCATAAGAACAACAACAACACAAGAGGTCATAATTAATGTAATATTTGTATTTCCAAACATGCATGGACAGCAACTGCATTAATTCAACAGAATTACACAGGTCCTGATCACACTTTCAGGGTATATTCTGCGATAACAACCGGCTGGATTTACATTATCCCTTACTTGTTGTCTTACAGACAGTATTATTTTGTTATGATCTGATATAGAATCTAAAAAATATTAATAATTGCATGATCCACTGGGTAAGAGCAGACTATTTGCAACTACGCAGCTCAGTTTGGTAAGCACTGCAATGCATTGTCTGATGGGTGTTAATGAAAACACAGTTGCATATGTCTTAAATTAATGTAAAACCAATTGACTAAAAATAATCAAGTCTATAGAAACTTAAAGTCCCCCTGTAGCCAACAATTTTATCCCTTAAAACTCATCTTTGATCACAAAAAAATACATATTAAATTTTTTTTCCCTGGGAAAAAAAGTCTCTAAAATAGCTTGAATGTAACTCTACACCCTTGCCTCATTTAGTATATGTGGTTCTATAAGTATGCAAATTTTCCTTCCACTCACTCACACCAGCTCAGAGATCAACTCGTTGACAATCACACGTTGACGTGATTGTTTACGAGGTAGTTTGTGATGTCAGAAACACCAGTGATTTCAAACCACGTTTTTGAGATCATCTTTGGGTCACTGCAGGAGAAAATACTCAGCAATGGTGTTGACTTATGCATTTGTACATGGTTTGTCTTAAAGCATATTAAAAACAACACATAGACATAATCAACATTAAAAGCTTGATTTTCACCACAGAGGGACATTAAGAAACATAAGATCCATTCATTAGGCTTTCCACGGTAAGTTTAACAACGTTTGGAGCTCATCGCTGCAGAGAATGTGAATTTACACCAGCACTGGAACAGCATGCTGTGCTGTAAAATTTCAAGACTGCCCAGACAACTGTGCAATGCTTATGGCTCTCTCGTTTCATTAATTTCTCTTTTATTTTAATTGATCTTTATTTCCCCTGATTATGAGCGTAATTAAACACCAAAAACGAATTCCTGGTCCATACCATCTGCCTGGACAGCCAGACTTCCAGAAGGGCATATGGATGCTGAGATGCTGGGCATGAACCATCACCATTACCATCACCATCACCTGCTTCCAAGAGTAATCTCTTGACATGCACTTCATCAACAAGGTCATTTTTAGGACATTATTAATGATGGTAAATATACTCCAAAAATACATTACGGTATTAAAACAAGTCTAGTTAATCATGTGTCATGTATTTGTTGCACTAAACACGCACCAAAAGGATGAATGTAGCCCTTTATAGCAGCACTGATGTCGCATGTTCACATATTTGTTGTGATGACTTTGAGACCTGTAAGAGTAATTAGAAACTGTGAGTAGGTCTAATTATAGACCTCTTTTGGCCCTCGGGTTGGCTGCTCATAAAATTTTGTCATTAAAGCGTCAAATTGAGCTCTCTAATGCCAAGCTATGTCGTCGCCAAATTCTCTGTTTTTGTGTTTCCACTAAGTGGTGGCTTATTTGATTAGCTAGGATCTGTTTAATGAGCCAGCGATATGAAGTTAAGCCTATTCAAAGCTAAGAAGAAATCTCCCATTAGAAAGGAGAAACAGTGCTATCAACTTTTGACCTCCACAAATTGAATAAGTTGAACAAGTCATTCGAGTAGCTGAGACTTGGACTAGCTAAGTCCCCATTTACTCAGGCTTACATTACAACCATATGGCCACTTCCAAGACTGAGTGTAGTTTCAAAGAAAAGCACCAACGTGTATTGCTTTTCCTTCTCAAAGCATCGTCCACAAAACTTTTGTGGACATCTTGGAAAATTTGTTAATTATCTAGAAGGCAAAAATAAGTAGTTGATAATGATTCAAATCTAAAAACTGAGGCCATTAAAAACGGTTTTACATTTTGATTTTCTAGAATTATATCCGAACATTTGATTTATTTTCCCATTTATTATATATCTTCATTTTTATTGTTCTCACTCAATATGCCACAAATCGAGTTATGAACTTGACCAATCGCCGCTCTGCTGCTGTGACTGTTTTATGATTGGGCAAGGTCAGGGATTTTATTGACCCCATAACCCTTGATTTAAATGGACGTGCTTGAGGACTGGAGGAGGAAGCTAGAGTAAGAGCCGGAGAATTCGACAAACTCTTTCTTCTCCATGGCATCTGCCAGGTCCACAGCTCATAAATGAAAACCGACATGGGCTAATTTCTTCCGGAGATATCTCAAACGCTTCCTTCACCAATCACGCCTGGAGAAAAGCGTATAAACCTGGACTGAGACAGACGGAAAGCTCTAAGAAAAACAGGGAGAGGGTGATGGATGGTGCGAGAGACTGGCGCAAGGTTCTCTGAGACTTCCCCCACCCCCACTCATACCATCTGTATTGGGTAGATACATTCCTGCTCTTCTAAAAAAGGTTGAAGCAATTTCCTGGGATGCTCACTGAGCAGATAGGAGATGCACATCAGGGGGCAAATTAACAGTTGCGTGAGTACTTCAGCTCATAAAATGATGTTTTTCTAGAAGCATTAGTAGTACACCTTAAGGTACAAATATGTACCATTTAGAAACAAATAAGGTAAAAATACGCTTCAGATTGATGTTAAAGGGAACTACGAATGTGTTCGCTGTTCAGCAACAACTTCTTGTACCCACAAAGGTACCTTTTTTTTCTGATAGTGAAGACACTATCTGCACTGATATAGTGCTGTTCCATGCACATTTAGGCCTTGTCCACACTAATTCGTTTCCGTTTGAAAACGCATCTTTTTCTCTCCATTTTGCCTTCCGTCCACACTGAGACGTTTTCGTGTAGTAGTATGGACTGTGAAAACGGAGGCATTTGAAAACGATGACGCATGTTTAGTCATGTGACGCATATTGTACCAATAGATATTCATGTTTATACCAGGTATTGTGCCTGTTATGTGCTATTCACTTTCACACAGTTGCTAAAATATGTTACTTTCCTCACTCTTCATATCACAGTCCTGCTAAGATAACAGAAAATGTACTCGCATTTGCTGTCTTGCAACAAAACATGAGAGCAGTTCCGTTTTAGACCAAACATATAATGGTGAGTGAGTGCGACCTGGACGCATCAGTGAATTGTGAAATATTTTGTTAAAAAATAAAATGATCCTGCCAGAAGAATTGCGTGATAACTTTATTATGTATTGTTCCGTCTGTATCATTTCAGTGAGCTTTTAAGTTTTCAGACGTTTCAGTGTGGACGATAAACTTTTGGAAAACGCTTGAAAACGCTAGTGTGGACGGAGAACGTTTTGAAACAAAAATGCCGTTTTCAAATGTATCTGGATTTATGTAGATGTGGCCTTAAAGTCATTGTCATTTCTTACATCACAAACATGTAAAATAGGCTTATTGTTGATTGTGGCAACTGTGATTTATCAAATAAGGATCATATGATGGTGAAGAGTCCCAGTAAGGTATGCCAAATTGCAGTAGTCTATCAGCAGCCTGCAAGATGGGCAGTTGCGGTGTGTGTAAATTGTGTTTATCACAAATTTTTTGCCCATGTTTGCAGCTGTTATTTGCTTTGCATTACTCTTTTAGTGAATAGCATTGAAATGTCATTATATGCAGCTATTTCTGTAACTTTAAAACACCTTGCTTAATAAAGTAAAGTGTGACTTTGTTAGCTGGGAAAGGGAGACCACTTGCCAACTCAGAACCATTTTAAATGGTTTTCTGACTGCTAGCAGTCTGACATTCTCCAGACCTTTGACTTCCTTCATCACATAATTAGGAAAATTGCTTTTTGCAGACCTAAATTAGTAATGGTTCTCTTTTTCCCATCCTCTGACAAGAGTAAACTACAATAAGATGTTACCTCTTACCCCACTTACCATCACTAGCTCCGAACCATCAACCAATCCAGCCTGATGCAGTCTTTTCATATAATGGTCTAAATGAGCTCAGCCATTGTCTGCTTCATGGCTGCAGGTCTTTGATCATGGAATGATCATAGCGGTGAGTTCTAAGATTCGGGCAAGTGCCGACACACTTGTGGAGATGGTGAGGCGGCCCATTTGAAAATAACCCATCCAACTTTCATCTAACAGGCCTGACACCCACTAAAGCTCCCTGTTCATCTAACAGCTTCCCCCTCCACAAAATTAAATTGGAAGCAGATGGAACGGACCCGCAATGCTTGTCCTGTCAGATTGTCATGGCACATTTGGAGTGATTTCTCTGTGGTTCTGGACAAGAGGGGGTTATGTGGGGATTGGGTAGGGGGGTTGAAGAGGGAAATGTGGAAGCCCCTTCTGCCAAGACATCAGTGTATGATCACACAGCTGGCATTGGTCTAGAGAGAGTCTACATACCACCTTATGGAGGAAGCAGCCGGCGTTCCACCATCAGTATGGAAGGTTTTTTGTCATTTCCATCCTCCTAAACGTCAAAACTTCCTGTCAATTTGAATCTCTGTTTAGTTTTGTAGATGCCCCCTCGAGGTTTATGTCATTGCATTGGGGATTGGTGGTGCAAAACGTCCAATACTGAGAATAATAGCTCATTCTGACATGTCTCAATGTGATCTCTGGGGATACTGTGATTTCCATATCCTTCGTACTGTTGGAACCGTCACTGTCAAATCTGCTTTTTTTTTTTTAAAGCTTACTAGAATCAGAGCAGTCCCAGAGCATTGAGTCTCGTCCGCCATTATGCTTACCTATCCCTGAATGCTCTCCATACATCCATACGCTCTGCTCTCTGATGCGTCACGGTCGCATGCCTTTAGAGGGTCTATCTCAAACAAGGTCAGTAGGGTTGGAGAGAGAGGAGGTCTGGAATGTACAAGCTGATGTTATGTGTGCTTTGCCATGGTTGTGTAGTTGACAGGTGGAGTTCTGATGACGGGGTGAGAGAGAGACCAGTACACCTCCAGTGACCTTCTGTAGGCCTGACCCCTGCCCCAGCCTTCCCAAAAGGCTTGATAGGGGTCACAACAGCTGAACCAAGGAGATGTTCCCAGCAGCGGTTAGAATATGTCTGAGAATATCTAAATGGATGATGATTAACATCTGCATGGATTAAGACTTCTAATGCAACTTGAAAATGAAAATGTTATCTATTTACTCAACCTCATACCATACAAATAAAGGAAAGGCTGATTCATATTGCCAAAAAGGACACAAAATGTTTTGCAACTTTTGAACCAGTATTGCAACTAGTATTGATGTCATCAACACCAAGCCCCATTGTTTCCAGATTGCCACATGGCCAATTGTGAGAGATTTTGCTAAAGCACTATACTTAATTTTCCGCATTCCACTCCATCTCGCGCACAAGTGAGTGTGCAACCCTTTCAAAGAATACTCCTTTGGCCGTGAGCACGGAAAGACGCGTTTGACACATGCGCACTATCTAGTGGACATTATTTTCAAGTCACTCGCACATGCGCTGTTGTACAAGCACCGTCCGCACAGACACAAAAATTGGGCTGCACGGACAGTGTGTGCGGATGTTTTTGGACCCTCCTGATGATGAAAATTGCATCACATGGACAGTGTGCGGATCGTCGTAGAACATGGACGGCGGAAGTATACTTCGGGCTTAACTTATGTGACCATTTGCCAGATTTGTCAAATCCTCACATGTAACGAATGGCTTCAGAAAATGTACAATACAGCTAACCAGTTGTATTAAATACTTTTATGACATGTATGTAGTGCTTTGTTTTGTAGCATGGGAAACAGAAGCCCCAACATTCTATCTAACATCTTAAGTGTTTCACGGAAGAACGAATATGACACATGGAATGTCATGTGTGTGAGTAAATCATGACCAAATTTCCATATTTGGGTGAACTATTCCTTCAGCACTTTTTGTCAGTTGAAAAGTAATCCGTTTTAGATCTTTATCACAGAATTCAGAAAGAGTAAATTCTGAAGAGGAGTTAGACATTGCAACACATTTCCATGGAATAAACTGGAAAGCTTAATAATCAATTAGAAAGCAAAGAAGAAACTGGTTCTGTTGAAAGAGATTTTAGTACAGAAAAGCAAAGCAATGCTCCCCATAGGATATAATCTGAGCAATTTCCTGCGAACATGCAGTAAGTGTGATAACATCTCCTCCTTCAACGTTAACAGGTAATGAGTCCCCTGACATTCTAGGGTTTGGTCTTGAGTGCTTTCATCACATGGCAGAGGTCTCACACTGTGCCAGAGAACCACACTGGAAGTTTGATTCCAGTCGGTAATGTTATTTCCGCAGGTGCCATTAAGCTCTAATAATTGGCAGAATCATTAACATATCATTAACACATAAGCTTGGACTTATATTTGAACCATTTAATGAGGCTATCATTCAACATTAATAGATTTGTTATCATTAGTAATGACTTTGATGTCATTTGCCATTCCCTTAGGTCGAAGTGGTGCGAGAGTCACTTTGCATAATGTAGGTATCAGACTGCGCCTGTGTGAACGAAAGGTCCTCTGGCTGTCCCTGGCCAGAAAATGAATGGTTTCCTTCCAGGGCTGCGAGACAGAGTCGAAAGCCGGTGATGCCACACACGTCACCGTGGATCCAGGTATCCAACGGCCTGGCCTGGCCTCGTCCTCACAAAACACCTGTCTATCCCCCAGCAGGGCCAGCAAACCCCCACTCATGCCTCAGTCCTTCAACCACATCCATCAGGCCTCTGTCGGAGATTCGGCCATGGGCCAGAGCTGCTGGCAGGCTCGTGCTCTGCTCCCCTGGCTCCCAGTACTGCTGCTCTCCACGCCAGAGCTTTTAATGGCACTCAAGGGCAACTCGGAAAGATATGGGGCTGAAAAGCTGATGGGCCATACAATGAAGCACCTCACTGAGCAGTGAATGACAGAGCTGATTTCATTTCTTGCATGTTTTGGTGCATTTTTTTTGTCTGACAGTGTTCAAGAGTAAAACAGGAATGAAATGAAGGATCTAATTTACAGCATGTATTACATTCTGACACCCACATCACTCCCACGTTCAGGTTTACTGCATCCAAGCCTCTTTAAACCAAGAAGAGCATGAAGCAAAGTCTTTACAGCAGTAAAACCTTATGAAGACCAAGCGTGACTTCCTTTATCCCTGGATTAGGGCGCAATTAATCCCACAAAATGTTGGCCTTCTCACTTGAGAGGACGATGACTGATTGAAACGATGCCATGGCTGGAATTAGTTTGCGTTTCAGTACTGAAGTCAGAGCAATCCTTTGATTAGGGTCTGAGAAGACCTCTTGGATCACGCATGAATGCACAGAGACATTTCTGGAAGTGAGGCCCTGTCATTTTTCTTTTTCCTCTGATGTGAAAAACAGGTAGGTGTTTTTTTCCCCCTCACCTCCTCTTCTCTGACGGCACAGTGATGGATTATATCTCGGTGCTTAGAAACACATTGTTTTCTTTAGCACAGCAGGGTATTCTATTTGCTGGGTCTCCCCATGAAATATTATGCATATCTATCATTGGCTAGATGCCACTGCTATGTAATTCCAAAAGGGAGCATTTGTATGAGATTGCAGCTTTCCTTGACTCCCAACAGTGCACAAATGAGTACAAGGTGAAACCTGGGCGCTGATGTTAAATGGCGCTAGCAGAGGGATGAGCAATTGGAAAGTTTGTGCTCGCAGGGTCGGTGAAGGAACAGAAGAGTTTAGACTGTTTGCCATATTGCTACAGAGGCCACACACACTACAGCACAAGAGATTCATGTTCACTGACAAAAACAGTTACAGGTCAAAACATTCAAGCTGACGCCAAGAGTCCAAAGCCTTAAGATGTTTCATGTAAATCTATTGCATCAACATTATCCATTATTTTCATGTTTACGAGTACATGTTTGGATACATAGCAAATTGCAGCAAAAACTTCTTTATGCCAAGTGAAGAATCCATGTCAGAGGTCAACAAGTGGTGTAGCTATAACAAGACCCAAGTTTGCTTCCACTGCAAAAAAAAAAAGAAATTCTTAAAGGGACATTTCATCCAAAAATGAAAATTCTGTCATTAATTACTCACCCTCATTTCATTCCAAACCCATAAGACTTGCGTTTATCTTTGGAACACAAATGAAGATCTTTTTGATGAAATCTGAGAACTTTCTGTACTCTCCATTAACAGTTATGCAACTGACACTTTGACTCTTCAACAAGTTCATAAAGAGATTGTAAAACTAATCCATGTGACTTGGACGGTTTAAGCCATATAATGAACAGATTTAATTTAGGCTTTTAGTCACATTTAAACATTCATCAGAAAAAATAAACGGAAGCTCAAATGTGCTGTGTAACATGAGAACGAACCTCATTGGTTCTCGCACATCGAGCAAACATGCTTGAGCTTCTGTTTACCGCAACTGATGTGTGAGTTGTGTTTTTATGTTTGTGTTCCGAAGATGGCTGAAAGTCTTATGGTTTTGGAACCCAATGATGGTGACTAATTAATGACAGAATTTTCAATTTTGGGTGAACTATCCCTTTAATGTGTGTAATTTCTGCTCCACTATGGACCGAATCCGAATTGCAAAATTAAAGTTTTCAAACAGGATTTTCAACCACTCCCACTATCTTTTATTGGTCAGACCAATACATAGCCCTGTCACAAGCTCAAGCATGTAAGAATTTAAGAATTTATATTTTACATTTCTTTAATATGATTTTTTTTAATGGTGGGAAACATAACCATCAAAATATTACAATACTGTACAGTTAAGTGTGACTCCTCAGACCTTTACTAGGAAGTAAATTTAGGCTAGACCTCAAAGAACTGTAATTGTATCCCCCTGACCTATGTTGTGTGTTCAGTTATGTCTACTTTTACAATGAAATGTTTCAAAAACAATACTTACACGTGTTAAGAAAAAATGACTGGGAAGCTAACCGAGCCATTTGTGTCTCATCTGAGTTTGAAAAATACATTTAGGCCTGACACCCACTCCTCTGTGCGCCTGGCTGGAGCCAGCTTGCCGTCACAGGGGTTGTACTCCTCTCTAGCCGACCAGCTCCATGAAAGAGAGCCTTGTAGCACTGGGATCATTCCAGCCCTTGGGAGAGCTCCGCCTGAGCACAAGATGGCTGCTGCACAGGGCTGGGAATGATCGAAAGCCTTTCAAATCCTCACAGCATTTGAGAAATGTCTCTGAATGCATGTGTGTGTGAAGTTACAAATGAGCTTGTTCTTAAAAATGTGATTTTAACAGTTTGGTAAAACGGGCAGCCCCTCAGTCAATTAGCGTTAGCACAAATGTTGTGAGTGAATGTTTATGTTTTTTTACATAGGAAACCACAGCCATTGAGGCAACAAGGGCACTTCCTGGCACAATGATCAAATGGAAGATTGCCCAGGAGGGATTATTGATCTAAATCCTCCTTTTATGATCTTAAACAGTGAGTAAATAAGAGTGGGGTTCTTGTTTGCTGCTGTTGACAGCACTTATGCCATAAGCACTTTTTGGGTGCCTTGTTTGAGTCAGATGAAACTGTTTGAAAGGGCTGTTTTATGGTATTTCCTCCTCTTTATGTATCTCTGGAGAAGCTGAACACATATACACTCGTTTTGACATGCTTTACATGTATTGCTCCGGGGGATGAAGGTATTTAAAAACAGTACAGTGACAGGCCTGCGATGATGAACGTGCGGTACATGTCGAAATAAATTGGAAATGATCTGCAATGCAAACAAGACCAACGACCCAGTGAGAGCAGAGGGTTTTGTCGACTGTGCATTCAAACTTTAAACTTACACTGCCCTCGTGAATTATTGTGGCTATTTGCAAACAGATGCATTTGCAAAACAGTCAACCTATTGTATTGTTCATTGGTTGCTCTTGCAGGAGATTGTTGTTTCAGATAAAAATCTCCTTTGTCTTGACCTAAAATACCATTGGAGAAATTAAAACAGACGCAAATGATACATATATTATTGACATCTAGGAGACTAAGGCAAGGTGCAAAAAATATTTAATTTCTGACTTGTCTTGTAAAGGTTTAAGCTCACAATGTGCTTTTAAACATTAGTAGGTGTTAATAGTCTGTGAATTTGTGAGAGATTGAATAGAGCTTATTATTATTATGTTCACTGTTATGTTCACTGTTCTGTGAGACCATTTTGAAAAGCAAGCTCTATTTATGATATTTCTGTGTTGGCTCTAATGTGTGTGTGTGTGTGTGCGTGTGTGTGCGCGCGTGTGTGTGTGTGTGTGTGTGTGTGTGTGTGTGTGTGTGTGTGTGTGTGTGTGTGTGCGCGTGTGCGTGTGTGCGTGTGTGTGTGTGTGTGTGTGTGTGTGTGGTTATGGGTCTGCTGTTCCTGTATGAACAGCAGACGAGGGATCTGAACTTCTGACCCGTCCCTGAGGTGGGGGCCCTGAGGCTTCAGCAGAATCACAGAGCCCATCTACTCCAGCCATCCTTACAAACGGCCCGGCAAACTCTCACACACATTACACTGGAATACATTTTCACTATACACGCATGCCATTTACAATTACTTAAATGTTGTGATCTGATTTCACAAATGTATGTGTTAAAATTCAAATAACTAACAAATGGTAAATTCACACAAGCATAATTATAAACAAAATAACGTAATATATTGTTTATATGACATGGCCCATATGAGATTTAGCAGTAAAATGAAATATAAATGTATTTACATTTTGTGAATGTTTTTGACTCTTTTATTTTTTACAATTCAAATAACAATATACAGAAACTACAATTAAATAAAAAAAATGTGCTTATTATAAACAAACTATTGTTTAGATTATATATGTTGGCTCATACTATATACTGTATTTCTAGCAGTTGATTTAATTTATAATAGAAATAGCCAATGTCATAATCGTTTAAACATTTTGCTATTTGTCTAAATCAAATCAGATTTGTGTACACTTTGCAAATATACTAAAATTAATAACATTGTTAATGCATTGTGTTTATTTATTCATGTATACACTACATTTGTATGTTAGTGTCTATTATCATAATTACCATTCAAAAACCTGTTCTGAATTTAATTTGCAATGCATTATTCCTTGGACTCATTTTTTTAAGGAAAAAACAAGTAAACAGCAAGCCTTTCACAATACGAGTATATGTGCAAAAAAAAAACTAATTGAATATAAATATTTCAATAAAAAAACTGCTGCATGAAATCTCATCTGTTGAACATGAATTTTCTGTGCAGCGGTGTTAGCGTCAGTCTCCATCCGCATCTCTTTCGGCGAGCTCAATTTTTATTCTCGCTACACAAACACAGACGGTCATTGACAGACACGGCAAGGGAAAGGATTGAAAGACGGATAGTGGGAAAAAGGAAGAGAGTGGGAAAGAGTAAAAGAAGGTAGGGGTTGAGCAGAACATGGTTCCCAGAGTGTCAGCACCCCCTGCTGGTTCTGTATCACCCTGGGCTAAAACTTCTGACCCCGCGACCCTCCAATCTGCCCTGGGCAACCCTAGAGCACAGGCCCCTCTAGCACACTGCTTTAAAGAGAGTGTGTGTCCACTGTCTGTTTACTCCAGCCTGGGAACACGGTGAATGGAGCTGTAGTCATTGCGGCCAACAGCGCTCTCCTCTGATAACCCCTCCATGGATCATCTCACCACTGAATTCTGGGATGGAGGGGAATGATGAGAATAGAAAAAAAGCATGAGCTGTGGTGTTTGTCTGCGAGCACTGTGAACATGTGTGTGTGTGGGGGGGGGCTCGTATGAGAGGAGAGGACGGGGAACATGCCGATGATCTGACGACCCCAGATGGAGCGGCGGGGCTGCTCTGTTGTTTCATTATCAGCGAGGTTCACGTTCGGCAGAGGTGCTATCATTATCCATCAGCCTTAATGAGACAATGCCACTGCTGTAAAGGTCAGGCAATTATTGTGTGCGAGACTTTCCATGAGAGGCAGCTAAAATGGGGAGATAAAACCAAACACACATGCACACACTTTCTCAGTGCACACACACACTCACACACACTGGTAGTGGCAATGCAGCCAAGACAGTCTTCAGGCAATCAGCACAACACCTCTCAAACGCACAGACCTTTAGGTTTTCAAGAGCAGGTAATGCCACTTTTCTTGGCTCTCCAATTCAATTACATTTAATGAATGTTACATTAACATAAAAGGTGGATCTGTACAAACGTAAGAGTGGAAGAAATGGAAGAAAATAAGCCCAGTATAAGTCTAATATTAAACAGGTCAGCTCTTCTATAAAGATTTTTTTTTAAATAAACAACACGACCTTTTCTAGGTCAAACAATGTTTTTAAATATATATATATATATTCATATATGCATTTGGCAGACACTTTAATCCAAGGTGCACATTTTATCAGTTCATAGGTGAAAAGTTTGGAATAAATAAGATTTTTATAAATGTTTTTGAAAGAAACATTTTCTGCTCATTTTCTGCTATTTATTAAATAGCCTCCAAGGCTATTTGATCAAGGAAACAGTAAAACAGTGAAATATAACTACAATTTAAAATAACTATTTTCTATGTGAATATATTTTAAAATGTAATTTAGAAAAAAGCTGAATTTTTAGCATCATTCTTCAGCATCACATGATCCTTCAGAAATCATTCTAATTTACTTATTTGCTTTTCAAGAAACATGTCTTATTATTATCAATATTGAAAACTGTTTTTGCTACTTAATATATTTGTGGAAATCATGATGCACTACAATTCAAAAGAAAGAAATTAAAGTTTTATTCAGCAAGGACTGACTGATCAAACATTGATCAAAAGTGACAGTAAAGTCTATAATATTACAAAATATTTCTATTTCAAATAAATGTTGTTCTTTCTGATAATCAAAGAGTCCTGGGAAAAAAAATTTATCACAGTTTAAACACAAGCACGCACACACACACACACACACACACACACAATTTTTTTTCACAATTATTTTAATCATTCTGTGTTGCAGTTTAATTAAAAGATGAGTGGTGTAAAAATTAAAAGAAATATTTCAGAAAGAGAAGAAAATGCTTTTTACCTGTCATACCACGGTATAGTGCCATTACAGCATGAGAAACTCTTTGTTGAGTCTTGTCATCTTTAAATGACTGTATTTCTTGACGTGTGGCTGTCCAGCCATCTCTCTAGAGGCTAGATCACATGAACTGAGTGATTAAATGATGCTGCAGTGCACATAAAATGATGTCTTATCCTCTTAAAGGTAACAATGTCAGCAAATATGATATCATAGCTGTTATTTAGCAGTATTTATTGGTAGGAGCAGGTGAGGGATATCAGGCGTTTAGCAAGTGCTCTCTTAGTCATCAGATCAGATGTGGTACATAAAGGCTCACTGCCAAAGTCTGTAACAGGATCAGTGTTAAACCTTTAACCTCTGACATATGACATCACCCCCATGCCGTTAGCCTGTTAGCATTACACAGAGCTCTAGCACAGATCTGGCACTGACGGCACCAGCGCTAATTTCTTCATGTGATATAACTGCAAGCATTTCCTTTGAAGAACATAACCGATGCACACACATCCATTAATGCCACACACACCGAGCCAGAGAGAACAGATCCATTTACATTTCACCCAGCCTTGGCAGCTTGCTTCTTCTGGCTGATTGATGCATTAATGGCAAACAATATTTTATCTAGACACTTGCAATAACGTAACTTTTTCAATGGCGCATTCTTTATGTGAAAAAAGTCTACTTTTATTTTTTACATTACCTTGAAAGCCATAAAACATAGCCTAGTGTAGTTAAAAAAAAAAACTAAAAAAAACATGATGCATGAAGTGTAAATGGTAGTGTGTATAGTGAAAACCTATAGAGAACTAATATGAAAATCTAATTTTATTGCAGAGAGGTTGCTTTTTCTTAGCTCAGAAGGCTTAATGGAGTTTTCAGATCACATTTATTGAAATAAAAATAGAAACAAAATTAATGTATGAATAGAGAGCTTGTAAATGAATGTGTACAGCATAGCATTAGTGGAGTTTGAGTGCAATCTTTTGATTGCAATTTTTAAATAAAACGGCCACAATTTCAGACTCTTCAAAAATTCCAGAGGACATAAATATGAAATATTTCTCAGAGAGACAAGAGAATGCCAGTTAACATAAAAAAACAGACCCTATTTACTTTTTTAATTCATCACATTCCTGATCATTTTGTGAACAATTCACCATTGCATGTTACGAATGAATGGCAATATGGGTTTTATGAATTAATTAATGAATGAATGAATGAATTTTATTAATGGATGAATAAACGTGCAAATTAATGAAGGAATGAATGAATGACATTATGGGTTTTACGGATGAATGAATGAATGAATGAATTAATGGGTTTATGGAATAAATAAATGAATGAATGAATGAATGAATGAATGAATGAATGAATGAATGAATGAATGAATGAATTAATGAATGAATTATTTAATGGGTTTATGAATTAAATCATTAATGAATGATTGACATAATGAGTTTTATGAATGAATGAATGAATGGCATTATGGGTTTATGAATGAATGAATTAATGAATAAATAAATAAATTAATTAATTAATTAATTTATGGGTTTTATTAATGGATGAATAAACGAGCAAATGAATGAATGAATGACATTATGGGTTTTACAAATGAATTAATTAATGGGTTTAATGAATGAATGAATGAATGACATTATGAGTTTTATGAATGAATGAATGAATGGATGAATGAATGAATGAATGAATGAATGAATGAATGAATGAATGAATGAATGAATGAATGGCATTATGGGTTTTATGAATGAATAGTTTTATTAATGGATGAATAAACTAGCAAATGAATGAAGGAATTAATGACATTATGGGTTTTACAAATTAATGAATGGTTTGGTTTAATGAATGAATGTATGAATGAATAAATATGCTTGTTTGTTTTCTAAATGTTATATCCAAATTGAATATGTTGCACTGCCTCTGAAATGACTTTCGTCACCATCTGTCAATAACACTTTTCACAATCAAATTAATTGCTGATGGTTAAAATCAGGTCCTGCCTAAAATGTGTTTCACTTGGAAATACATCAGATTTCAGAAGAAGAATGGTTGTTCATGTTAAGCAAAAGTCTCCATTGACTCTCGCTGCAGTGTAGAAACAACTACGATATAAAAGATGTCGTTTGAGATTGTTTGGTCCTATGGGACAGATGACACTCAATATTGACAGTGGCCAATAAAAAGATCAGAACCTACAAGAAGACATAATGTCAACCCTAGAGTAATGGCTACAATTGTACAAAAAGCAGAGAACCAGCCAGACCAGGAAGAGCAAAAAATAACTCTCCAACTCAGTCAATGGCATTTACACAGCCACTGGCAACACAGGGACAGCTTTATGCAGACCCAATGGTTACAGTATTTTAACGGCTGGATTAATGGGGTGGCAAGAGGGGCAATAAATTGGTAATATAACCGCCGAACATACTTGCCAGGACAATTAAGATAATACAACTGGAAAAAGAGGGCCTATGAATCCCGGCGTAAGGAGCGATGTGGCTATTATGACACACACATGCCCTTGAGGCTCGGCGGGGAGAAGAGAGAGTTGGCTGAAGATAAAGGTGAAGATGTGACTGCCATGACTATACTGACTACACAAAACAGATGCAGGAAATGTTTGCGTTTCTTTTTATTTTACTATAATACTTAAAACTGTATTCCAACTGTATAAACCTGTCAAATACTGTGACTCTGATGTGTCAAAATCATAATTTTGAGCATCACAACGAAGCAATGCTGTCTCGACCAATGGCGTCTGTTTAGGCTGGGGATAATCTGTTTGTCTGTCCAATGGCAGACAACTTTTACAAACAACAATTATATCATATTGCTAAATTGCAAGCCTCTTACTTCACCATGAAGTATGAAAGTACTTTAACCATGAAACGTTGGGTTTCTGGGGACGTTCCATAGACATAATGATTTTTAAACTGTATATTCTATCCACCAACCCTAAACCTACCCATAACAGAAAACTTTCTGCATTTTTACATTTTCAAAAAAACATTACTCAGTATGATTTATAAACTGTTTTCCTAATGGGGACCAAAACATGTCCCCACAAGGACAAGGTTTTTGGAAATTGCCATCTTTGTGGGGACATTTTGTCCCTATAATGTAGGGTTTACCAGGACCACTTACACGCACACACACACACACACACACACACACACACACACACACACACACACACACACACACACACTGTTTGTTTCACTATATAAATAAGCGCATTTGGCCCTCAAAAGTATAGCCACACACAAACGTAAATGTTTGTATGTGTATCATTAACCAAATTAAATATTAATAATAATGACAATGATAGTAACATGATAGTATTTGTATTTCATACATGGTAAATGGAGTTAAAATTAATTTCCATAGCATCTGATACCATCACCGTACTATGGTAAGCCACAGTATTTTTTTGGTAAGGGAAGCTACTGGTAACTGTGTTGCTGCGTAGAAACTAATTAATCCTCGGCAAACATACAACTCCATGTGGCTTTGAGTATTAGACTTAATAGACCAAAACTGAACATTTGCCAAGTCAATCCCAACTTTAACCTCTTTTTCACTTAAATACATGCCGGAAGCAAAGGATCACATATCTCAATGACGACCGCAGACTCTTTAATGTAGTCTGGAGGTTTACACTAAATACCTCGGCAGGATCCTTCAATCAATGGAGCTTTCGCTGATAATTAATCCCGTGCTCCTGCTGAAATAATGGAGGCACTTTTATGGCTTCATTATACGATTTATTTATATTAGACCAAAAATACGAATTGCGGCTTGATTCTTAATCATGTTAAGTGCTGCTGCAAGCATGCAGCTAGAGCCCGTTTCAGAGCGTTCTCCAGAGTCATTCTTTACACCTTCAAATAACATTTCGCTTCACATTCTGAGCTATCCGTAATGAGCACATTTCTCAGTGCTAGCCATTTGTGTATCTAAAACAAAAAAAAAGAATAATAAGAAAGTGAAATATGACAACGAGAGGCCGTAATTAAGATGAAAAGACTATCTGTGATACTTAATGAAGATACATACCCATATTTCTCAAACACAATGCTAATTACTGGGTAAGATTCCATTAATCGTTCATGAATTATTAAGCTCCATTAACTAATAAACCTTGTGCATAAAATAATTCAGAATTGCCGGAGCATTGTGAGACAGGTAAAGACACACTCTCTTTGCTTTATTGGTTGGAGCTAAATGATAGAATGCAACAGTGACTTCATTAATTCAGCTCAGTGCTAATGT
The DNA here is from genome assembly GCA_026230005.1 of Gila orcuttii. Taxonomy (NCBI): domain Eukaryota; kingdom Metazoa; phylum Chordata; class Actinopteri; order Cypriniformes; family Leuciscidae; genus Gila; species Gila orcuttii. Next base: position 35,309,585 of record JAPDVR010000019.1, on the reverse strand, counting down.
GGCAGAGATTGATTAGCCCGCGACGGAATATTGAAGATAAAGCTACAGGAGAAAACTCCCACAGAGAAATATAGTGGATGTCTAAATGATTCCAGAGAATAGTACATGTCCAAAATAAAATCAGTGTATCACCTGCGTCAAGACTAAGATTGAAAATCAACACTGAATTAGTTAAAAATAAAACTCATTTGTAGACGTTATCTGACACGCAAATGTTCCTACAGTCACCTTGACTGAAAAAAATCTGATGTAAAAAAACATGTATATAACCTATGTATAACAATATAACCCTTGCAGACCCTCAGGACTGTATGTCAAGGTCAGGATTTAAAAGGTCATATTTTAAAACTTAATGATTGAGTACACTGTGTACACTGTCATTAAAATGTCATTACCAGCCCAATCTAATGAGAAAACATAACTATATAACAAGGTAGTGATTTTGTATGAAGCACAATGTGATTTGTATAGAAATATACTTTTTTTGAAGTAGATGAAAGCCCATCTCTAAACTGTCAGTGAGGTTTGAGCAAATCATATGAAAGCGCATGAATGAGGTCATACGAATTGATACAAATCACATGAATTGCCGAACCGACAGCCTGATCTCACTGAATTATCTGCATAGGGCAAAGACAGTGGTAAACAGAACTGCAGTCAAACCTGAAATATACTTGCCACTTGTTGTCAGTTCAGAAGGAAAGTTTGTTAGGTTGTTGCTGTTTGCCTGCCACTCTCGCTCTGTCTGCACAGCGTACGTGAAACGCGCTTGCGTAAGATGTCTGCATGAACAGGCTGCGCAGTGGTATGCAAACACACATTGACTGACAAGGAACACATGCTATCATTTCATTTGGACGGAATGCAATGATTGAACGAACATTGTATGGTCCTACACCTTCCACAGATTAAATATATTTATAAAAAAAAAATACATTTAGACCGCTTAACACAGTGATTTCTATCAGGATATGAGGAGACTTTCTGTAGAGAATCGCCTATTGCACCTTTAACTAACATTAACAATGAGCAATAGCTACAGAAGTTATTACTCTTTGTTAACGTTAGTTAAAAAAAAACTGATCATTGTTAGTTCATGTTTGTTCAGGTCCATTAAATAATACAGTTACTTTTGAATTTAATAATGTATCAGTAAATTTTGAAATTAACATTAAGATTAATAAATGCTTTAGACGTATTTTCATTGTCTAATGTAGCCTTATTGTGAAGTGTTGCAACAATAATAAAGAATCAGAACTTTTTCAGTCAATGGCTAGTGTTACCATAATGTCAGTTGTGTTTGTTAGTCTTGTTTCATGGACTTTTAGTTTGTTTTCATCAGTCACATGGGTTCCTTTGTTTGAATTTCCTGCCACTCCTTTGGTTACCCACATGATTAATTTGTTGTTTTCACCTGAGTGTCGTTAATTTACCTTGTTTGTGTCAGTACTTAAGTTCCTCCTTTTCCTGTGTTCAGTGTCTGGTCTTGTTTGTGTCAACAGTGTTTGCTGCTACCTTTTGTCATTATTGTACCCTTTGGATTATCAATAAAACTCTCTTTTTTTTTTAAGTGTTTGGAATGATATTCTTCATCATCAGTCTGTGCAACATGTTGTCATCAGCTAGGACAGGATGTTTTAGTCCAGATTAAAATGTAAAAAATGTTTAAAACAAAAAACATTGTTTGTCTGAAAACAAATAGCTTATTAAGTCTTTAATTTGGTGCTGTGATAAACACCATTGCAAATACAAATATTTGTTTGAAATATTTAAATACTGTTCAGGAACAAGAAGTTGCGCAGCTCCATTGTTTACAGGGATTACCGGGGTAACAGCTGCATTTCTGCTCTTCCATAAGTGCCATCTTGTGAGAGAGTAAATGTGCATTTTCCATTCAGGACATATCCTTCACTTGTTCCGCCACACTTCTCATGCATGTTGGGGTTGTTCACATACACTCAGTGTTGTACATTTTAACCAGTTGTTCGAAAAGTATTCTTAAAATGCATTCAAAAAATCTGAATAGGCTAATTTGTAATAATTATTCACAGTATTTTGGAGTGCCCATGATTAGAACACTGCATGTTAATAATCTTGATATGTCATATTACAGTATATCGGCACATGTCCAGTCACCACCGTATGTCCAATGTACTGCCAGTAATGCATAAGACATATTGAACAAGGAGAGTCGGCTTTAACAGCTGATATGTTCGAGGTGCATTTCCAAGAAGCATTCCTCACTTGCTAAGAGTGGAGCCCAGAGGGAACAACTCTGCAGATGAAAGAATGAATCATTAATGCTCGGGCACTAATGATCCCCAAAGTTGGCGTTATTGGTAAATTATAATGGATGATGCTTTGTAAATGTCTTCCTGCGCTGGCCCTTGGCTTCCCGATCCAAATTAAAGCTGAGTGCCTCAGAGTCAGCAAGTAGTGGCCCGGCACACGTGCAGGATTGATTTTCTTATTTTCATGTCAAGCTCGCTCCAAAGAATAAGTTTTAAATCTGGGTGAGTTATTAAGGCATTGCCTTCAGCTCGCATTGAAGAAGGAGAGCGGGGATTGGGGGTGAGGGGTGGGATTAAGGAAAGGAGAAACAAAACAGAAAAGAAAAGGCATGTGGTCGGTAGCCGGGCCGGCTGCAGGACTGAATGGCACCTGTCACTGGATGATAAACGACCTCCTTTGCCCTTCAATTCCCGCCGCTGTCAGTCAGGGTGGGGTCATTAATCTTCATCGCAGGCTTGTCAGGTCAGGCAGGCGAGTAGAAGAAGAGTAGGAGAACAGGACAGGGCCACATCAGACAGGCCTGGGTCAAGATGAGACGAGCAGGCCCCCGAACAAAACCTCGGAGTTCTTATTGTCAGCTGAAGGCCTCGTTTGCATAATTTATTATGATTCGCTGAGTAACCCCCACCCATCCGATGGATCTGCGAGGTGAGAATAAGGTCTGAGGATGTGCAGACAGATGGATAGTGGGCCGTAGCTGCCAGCCACATGGAACCCCGACCAATCAGAGATGGGTCGCAGCCCCCACAACCAATCACAGATGTGGCACTTCAATTACAGCGTAATAAAGGAACATTCATCATTCAATTAGGCATCTGTCATGAATCCACAAAAGGGGGAAAGTTCCAAGCCAAGACATGGTTGGGGAAAGCAGGGACAGGGACAAAATCTACTTATAGCTGAAGTCTGGGGGCAAGAGAAGACAATATTGAGGGAGTTAATTGCAATGCCATGGCAATGACAGTGTTATGACTGATGTGCAGCTGTTATATAATGAGGCTGACATCAAGGGTCACATATATGAGTCCACAAAAAAGTTGCATTACCAATAAACACGACAAAACCTTAAAGATACATATACATACTATGATGAAGGATCCTTCTGTCGTCAGATTGACTCTTATTGTGAAATATAGGTCACCTCATTTGAAAGACTAGATAGATATTCAAACGGCAAGTTGAAATTCTTTTTCCTTTTTATGCGTAAGTGCAGCATCAGCAGTGACAAACCGAATTGCAATCTATTTTTCCAAACAATAGAAGACTGGGGGAGTGTTTGAAACTTTTTATCCACTGATAATCCTCCAGTCATTTGTGCTTATGTTCAGATACAAAATGGCGGATCTGGATGACATCATTGAAACCAAGCACCATTGGATCACATGCGTCACATGACCAATCACAACATATTACAAAATACAACTGCAAATTATTTTTTTTAGTTATTGCAGAAAGGAAAATAAATGAAATATTTACATAGATACTGAAACATGCATAAGTAATCTATTGACAGCATCTAAAATGTTAGAATTGTACTTTCTATCAACATTTGTTGTTTAACATTTGTTGTTCAACATCAGTGCTTTAAGGTTCAAGAAGAATAATCACATTTATTTAAATGTATTTATCTGGTTTTACATTATGTATGAAATATGTATGAATAGTAGATTGTGACAAAAAGTACTGTCAATGTAAATTAATCTGCCTATTAAATGTTTTATATTGTTGAGAAGAGGTAAGGTTTAGGATCCACTCTTAAAAATAAGGGTTTCAAAAGGCTGTTTTTAAAGCGGCATGCCTTAAAATATTCATTTTAGGTTCCCCAAAGAACCTTTCACTGATCAGTTCTTAAAATAACCTTTTTTTCTAAATGTAATTTATGTATTCTGAAGAAACTGTTTCCTCTATAAAAAATAAAATAAAAATCATTTTGTACAATAGAAAGGTAAAATGGATGCAATAAAGAACCTTTCCATTTAAGAGTGTTAGGGTTAGGGTTAGGGCTATCTACAGAATTGTTAAATGCACCTTATAAAAATATATAATATAAACTTTTAGATGTTGTCGATACATTCATATTGGACGTTTCACTTTTCAAGCTACGTGTAAATGTTATGTGCACTTAGTAAAGCAGATTGTACTGTAAAAAGAAACTAATATGGGTTTGGAACAACATAGGTGTGAAAAATAATGACAACATTTTGAGACATTTTGTTGAGTAATGATTTCTATTTTCATCTCAGCAGAGACACGACGACTAAAATTTCCGACATAGAAGTGAAACTTCAACATTTTAACTCTCTCTGCATTCCCAGCTTTGCTCTTTCAATGAACATCCAATAAAAGTGTGAATCTGTCATATTGCGTTTCCAGCTTTTTGTTTTTCCGCCGTCCCGCTTACAATAGGCTAGGTAACACTCAAAGGCCCAAGATGAAAGAACAACCAAAGCTAGACGGAAATTCAGACCGGCACCCATCTGTTGAAGAGATGAAATGCATCGAAGAGATGAATGGAGAAGCCAAATGGAAGAAACAGACGAATAAAACAAACTGATGAGAGTAAAGAAAGGGTAAATAATTGATGAGCTCTGGGTTTGGAAGAGACTGCTCATTAATATCCTCATGTAGCTTCATTAAGGAGCGAAACAACAAGCTTCGGAACAATGGTCCTTGGTATTCCGCTTAGAAGTCAAACGCTGCCCTTTTTTCTCTCTCTCTCTGATGCCAGGTGCTTCAAAGTCCCAACGGCCTGTTCTCCAACCTCCTGTAACCTCCAAGAATTCCCCCGGCACACATTTACCTCCCCAGCCAGGAGAATGAGACCTTGTAAATAATATATCAAGATAAATGATAATTGCTGCGTTTTTGGATCCCATCATTTAATGAGCCCCATTAATTAAAAATGAATGCAGCTGACAGTGTTTGTCGGAACACATCTGATGTAAACACATCGTGGCAGAGACACAAAAAGTTCTACATTGGGAATAAATCCTTCTTCCGTCTGCCTCGACACTTCTCCTCATTTCTCTGCTATCGGGTTTTTCAGTTTTTTGAGCCTATAACAGGCTCAGAACTAGATTGTCTCTGAAAATGTTATGAAGACAAAAGGGGTCATCTGAATTACATGTGAGGCCTCAAGGACTACATGCGCTTCACCATTTTACTCTGGTACAAATAAGCTAGCTGGATAAAATATCACATCTTTATTGGATCAGCCTGCATTTCCATAACTTTTCCTTGAAAGCAATGTCAAAGCAACCCGAAATGCCGCTGCAGGCTGCGACTGCAAGCCGGGGTAAACTTCAGTGACTGAGTCGCATCACCGTGTCCCCGTCAGACTTCAAACAGCCCCTTGGACATGTATCGCATGCAGGACCCCCACGAGACCGCTGATTGAATTCTGGCAAACAGAACTAAACATCTGCTTCAAACAAAAGACATCTGCATATTTCAGATTTGTTTTTCATAAATTAAAGCCGCAACCTGCCAAAACCTGGGCGCAGTAGTGTGTTCTTGTGTATAATTAGATAAAGTTTACAAGCTTTGAAAGTTGAAAATTAGCATGAAGCATCAAGGCTCACCTGGGAGCCAGAGTCCCACAATGGGAACAGTTTCCCGCCTCTCTCCTCTATAATTTCGAGGAGGAGGGAAAATGCAACTGAAACCTTTTTACTGTGTCTCCTATTTAGTCAAATATAATGTTGTTTCATTCTAAATAAATAATGTTGCTAACTTACTGTACCATGGTATAGTAATGCCAAATTTAGAGAAAACCACCTTAGTTATCACAATTGACATTAAAAAAATACTGTAATTTGTTACAGCCAAATTTATATTTTTTCACAAAAATAATATTAAAATATTTATTATCCATAAGAACATACAAAGTTTAGTAATTTAGACATAAGCCAAAGTGCTACTATTTAATTTTAACAACTTAATTTTGCCATAAAAAGCTAAACTACAATATAAAATTAGTTAGTCAATGTTTAATTTACTTTACCTACTTTGAATAATGACAACTTTAAAAGACTGTAATGTTTTTTCCCCCAATCAGACCATTCAGCCCGATCTCAAGGCAATTCGTACGAATTTTACGAGGTGGCTAATTCGTACGAATCCATACGACCTCACTCGGACGAATTAGTACGATTTTTGCTAAATCGTACATATTTTACGAGTTGCCCAATTCGTATGAATTTGTACGAATGACCTACCCCTGACCCCGCCCCTAAACCTACCCATCACGTGGGTTCAGACAAATCGTACAAATTCGCACGAGTGAGGTCGTACGAATTCATTCGAATTAGCCACTTTTTAATCACTCGTACAAATTCGTACGAATTTGTCGTGAGATAGCGTTGGACCATTGTAAAAATGTGCTTAAAATAAATAACATGGTTCTTTCACTTTTTCAAACACATGGCAAGTTGCCTAAATATGACATAAAATGTAACAACATGCCCAAATTTTGAATTTACCTCATTATTTATTAATTCTTACCTCAGTGTGTTTTACCATGTTACGTTTTACCAAAGTCCCTTCAATATATAAAGCCTTTGTTGTTACCTAAACAGCCTCAGCAAAACATTTATTTATTTATTTATTTATTTAGAAAAAGAGAATAAACTATTAAACTACAGGACTTTTCACACAACATGCTAGTTATTAAGCTTTGTGTGAAAACCACATCTATTCTCTGCCTCTAAAATGGTTTAAGGTTCTTCATAACTTACATACAGACAATAATAGCAAAGCATATGCTTTCAAATAATATAAATTATACATAATATTTCCAAGAATAATGTTGTAAAAGAACTATGACCCTCAAGCATAACATGAAACAAAAAAGCAATCATCATTGTGTCCCTTGTCTACCAAATGCAAACATTGTGTTATTTGTGCCGAGTTGAATCCCTCTCCCTCACTCCCTGCAAGGCTCTGATAGTCTCTTGTACTCACTTTATGAGGTCAGATAGCGGGCTGTTGCCCTTGTAAAAACGGCTTCAATTATTCAGTGAAGTCAAGTTCTGGTTTATCTCCCACTTGTTCCCAGCCCTGAGAGGGATGGTGTGCGGGTTGGGAGAGAGGGGCATTGTGGGCCATGTCCCTGTCAAATCCCGCCTGCTATTGGAGTGTCTGTTCAACAGGGCTCCTGCCTCTAATTACCAGCCTAATTGCAGTGGCTTCAGATATAAATAACTCAACAGCTGCTCCGAGTGGGTTGAGGAAAGATAACAGCAAGTTGATTATAAAATCAACCAAAAAAAAAAAATAAAAAATAACACTTGCCCTCTCCATCAACATCCATTATGTGGCCGTGACAAGTTTCCATCAAACCGGAAAGTGTCTGTTCACACTGAAAGTGAAAATGTTGCACAATCAAAGGGAGTAAGAATATATTTGATGTTTGAAATAGAGTTGCACCATATTCTAACCAGACATGACACAGTTAAGTGACAACTGAATAAATCTCACTCTTCGATGTCATTCCTAGTTTTTTTCCTATCCAGCCATAATCAGAATGACAGGCAGTGTTTTTTGTTGGTTTTTTTACATATTTTTGATTTAGTCTTATTGTTTTTTGACAAAAAAAAATCTTTAAAATGTAGTCAGTATTTCATCATGTCCAATTTTACTTTACATTAATCATTATTAATATTTATCAACAATACATTTAAATAAAAAACATTACAGTTCCCTTTCAGTTCGGTCACGTTCGACATAGTCGGACATACCGTACTGATTGGGATCACGCTTAGGGAGCCTGTCATCTTCGAGTATTGATAAAACGAGCCAATGCCCATTGGCGTTTGAGATTTGCATATAACACTCCACCCCGCGGCGCGGGTATAAATACGGAAGTGGATGCACGCACCATTTGTCTTTCGCCTCGGAGCCGATTAGTCTTCACTTCGATGTTTCTGAAGAGTGTTGATATATTCAACGAGTGAGTGTGTTGCTGCTTCTTCTGGAAGTCTCTCCCGGTGCTGCTGTTTATACAGCGCAAGTGTAGAGTCCAGCGGTATCCGAATTATCAAAGAAAGAGCAATTTCCTCTGTTCGTGGGTCCCAAGAGGGCCAGACTGGCGGTGTGCGACCCTGTAAAGCCTTGCACCCCTCAGCCCCCTCTTGTGTCGCCAGCCGGCAGCTGGGTGCGGTTTGAGGACCCGATTACACCTTCTCACGCACCCCCTGCCGACCCGTGGAGATGGGTAAGTGTTCCACCGCACACTCAGACCCCGCTTTGGGCCGCCCCCGGGCCTTCCGAGCCGGGTCCCTGTCCTCCACTTCGCTTCCCCACCCCAGGTACGTCTGTGGTGCCTCTGGTCCCCCTGGCCCGGTTCGTGGAAGCCTGGAGAGTGCTCCCCAACCGATCCAGCTGGCTCCTCCATACCATTAGACTCAGCTTTACGATTCAGTTAGGCCGGCGTCCGCCCAAGTTCCGCGGCGTTCGTTACACTTTGGTGTTGAGTGAACGTGCCCCTGTCATGCGCGTGGAGATTGCAGTCCTACTGGCGAAGGATGCGATAGAGGCTTCTACAGCCCGTACTTCATTGTACCCAAGAAAGGTGGTGGGTTACGGCCAATCTTGTGACCTGCGAGTCTTGAATCGGGCCCTTCACAAGCTTCCGTTCAAGATGCTAATGCAGAAACGCATTTTCGGATGTATCCGTCCCTGAGATTGGTTCGCAGCGATCTGACGGACACGTACTTTCATGTCTCCATTCTGCCGTGACACAGGCCATTCCTGCGCTTCACGTCCGAGGGTCGTGTGTATCAGTACAAAGTCCTACCCTTCGGGCTGACCCTGGCTCTCTTTTCTCGGTATGGAGATGGACTCGGTCCAATAGACTGCACGCCTCACAGAGGAACGTGTCTGGTCGGTGCTGAACTGCCTGAATACTGTCAAGGGCAGAACAGTGGTCCCACTGAAAGTTTTTCAGAGGCTCCTGGGGCATATGGCAGCCGCAGCCACAGTAACGCCGCTCGGCTTGCTCCATATGAGACCGCTTCAGCGCTGGCTTCACAGCCGTGTTCCGATGTGGGCCTGGCAGAGTGGCACGCTCCATGTGACAATCACCCTCTGTCCGTGGTCAGACCCTTCGTTTCTCCGGGCCGGAGTGCCCCTAGAACAAATGTCCAGGCATGCTGTGGTCTCCACAGATGCCTCCAACACCGGCTGGGGGGCCACGTACAATGGGCATGCAGTAGCGGGCATCTGGACGGGCCCCCAACTGCATTGGCACATCAACTGCATCAAGTTGTTTGCAGTACACCTTGATTTGAAATGCCTCAAAAAGCAGCTGATTGGCAAGCATGTAATGGTCCTTACGGACAACACTGCGACCTTTTTGCGTACATCAACCATCAAGGTGGTTTACGCTCCCCTCGCATGTCACAACTCACCCGCCACCTCCTCCAAGCATCTGAGGTCGCTTCGTGCCACTTATATCCCCGGCCTGCTCAATCGTGCCGCCGACGAGCTCTCACAACAGCCTGTGGCCCGGGGAGAATGGAGACTCCATCCCCAGGCGGTCCAGCTGATCTGGGATCACTTTGGGGCCGCACAGATAGATCTGTTTGCCTCTCCAGACTCATACCATTGCCAGTTGGTTTACTCCCTGACCGAAGGGACCCTCGGCATGGATGCACTGGCATACAGCTGGCCCCGGGGCCTCCGTAAGTATGCATTTCCCCCAGTGAGCCTTCTTGCACAGACAGTGCTCATTTAGGATATTAGGTTTATTATTCCCTATTTATTGGGAAAATCTTATTAAAGCCAAAAGGATATTTAGCATTTCATTCACTGACAATTATATAAACATTCACCACACTATCTATAGTCATCTTGCTGACGATTCAGGAATTTCAGTCAAATACATGCTATTTTTGCAGTGTATAAAACATACAATACGCTTCAGATTATTCACACGTGTAAATATGGACTATTTTAACAACAAGACAAGGCGATGTAGCAGTTGTGAATTTATTATTAATCAATTTATATAATCAATTATTCAATTATTCCCATCATCCCAGTGGAAAATATGATTTGAGTGGGGGCGTTCATGTAAAAATGTTAACTAGGAAAGCATATTTATGATAATTCCGATAGCATGTAAAGGCAGCATAAAAGAACAGTTATTGAAATGGTAGGTTTATCATTGAAAATTGTATCGTACTATGTCGACTCTTTAAGCAGAATTATGGTAAAAATTAAACCCTATGGCAGCGTTTTGTGTCGAGGGTTGGACGAAACTGACAAAACGGCAGTTTCTGTCAGATTTTCCCCTCCTTTTGGCCTAAAACACTGTGTTCGTTGTCATCCAGTTTGAAATGTTGACCATAAACACATAGGTTTTTCAGATTTCCTGTTGTGTCATATCTCCGTATTCTATCCAATATTCGTTGCAGCCTTTTTAGCCACGTGCTGGATCTGTCACGACACACACACAAACAGGTAAGATCCAAGAGCAGTTTTATTGGGTAATCCGTGAGTGTAAATCCAGGCAGACAAAAGGTCAAAATCCATGTAAGGGCAGTCCAAAACAAGAAACAAACAGATAGGAACAGATCTCCGAAGTGCTGGTAACATTAAACAAGGATCCCATGTCAAACCCTAAACAGACAGGGTATTTATACACACAAAACTAACAATCATGATGGGGAACAGCTGGGTGCAATGAACTGTGATGAGAGCAGACAAGGATTGTGGGAAATGCAGTTTCTAATGTGACTGACACCGTGGGGGAAGAGGACCTCTAGTGGTGAACCAGGAAAACACAGACCAGACACTGTGACATAACCCCCCCTCTACGGAGCGGCTACCAGACGCTCCAAGACACCACTACAAAACCAAAACAAGAGTCCAGGATGGAGGTGGAACGGTGGAAGACCAGGGGGAGGGATGGGGGGCCAGGTCCATGAAGGGGAACAGGAACAGAAATGGATGACTGAACAGGTGACCAGAGTGGAGCAGACAGTTCATCGGGCGGCCAGGGCGGAACAGACAGTCCGTCGGGCGGCCAGGGCGGAGACAGTCCGTCGGGGGGCCAGGGCAGTGAAGACCCTTCGGGCGGCCAGGGCAGTGGAACAGGAACGGACCCTGGCTCAGGAACAGGCACAGATACCGGCTCAGGCTCAGGCACAGGAACAGTCACCGGCTCAGGCACAGGAAAAGACACCGGCTCAGGCACAGGAACAGACACCGGCTCAGGAACATGAACAGACACCGGCTCAGGCACAGGAACAGACACCGGCTCAGGCACAGGAACAGACACCGGCTCAGGCACAGGAACAGACACCGGCTCAGGCACAGGAACAGACACCGGCTCAGGCACAGGAACAGTCACCAGCTCAGGCACAGGAACAGCCACCCTTGAGGTGTGTGCCCCCCAGGCACGCAGGACCGCCACTACATAAAATGTGAAGACAGCCCGCTTGGCCGTGACAGGACTGATGGTGGTCAGCTCTGGATCAACCGGATCAGAGACCATCAAAGTCAGGTCCTCCGGGATGACAGCGGCCTGTTCGGGGACGGCCTCCGGGATGACAGCGGCCTGTTCGGGGACGGTCTCCGGGATGACAGCGGGCTGTTCGGGCACGGCCTCCGGGAAGACAGCGGGCTGCTCGGGCACAATCCATGTAAGGGCAGTCCAAAACAAGAAACAAACAGATAGGAACAGATCTCCGAAGTGCTGGCAACATTAAACAAGGATCCCATGACAAACACCAAACAGGCAGGGTATTTATACACACAAAACTAACAATCATGAAGGGGAACAGCTGGGTGCAATAAACTGTGATGAGAGCAGACAAGGATTGTGGGAAATGCAGTTTCTAATGTGACTGACACCATGGGGTAAGAGGACCTCTAGTGGTGAACCAGGGAAACACAAACCAGACACTGTGACAGGATCCTTCACAGGAAACCGAAAGTAACTCACTCCCGCTAAACGCTTACTTTCTGAATTCTTGCACCCAGGAACAATACAAGTCGACACCATTATGACTAAAAGTTTGCTAAGAAGTATTTCCTACTAAAGCAAGGAGCCTGGTCAAGCGTTTCCATAGCAGACTGGTGGGAGTGGCCTTGAACGGCAACATGCATTGTTGCCCCGAAGTGATCCCAGATCAGCTGGACCGTCTGAGGATGGAGTCTCCACTCTCCCTGGGCCACAGGCTGTCGTGAGAGCTCGGCGGCGGCACGATTGAGCAGGCCGGGAATATAAGTGGCACGAAGCGACCTCAGATGCTTCTGACATCGGTAGCACCGATTTTAAAAATGTTTTTGCTTTTCTACTGTATAGGCAGCCAATTAAGTTTTATCAAAAGCCCATTTTGCCAGAGGTGAAGTACCCCTTTAACCATTTTGATTGTTTAGGGCACTAAGTAGATCATGATTTTGGACCAATGAAATTTTACAGGAGGCTGAGGTACCCAGACAGCACAGAAATCAAAACCAAGTGACCAACAAAATGTCATGTTTCTTATCACAGCTGATTAAGAATTGAATGCTATGTTAAAACTGACACATTCCTTTTTTTATTCATGTTTTAGTTCCTTGAAAATTAACATACTTTCCTTGAGATGTATTCCGTCTCCTATTGAATCCTCTAAAACTAATTCGAGTTATAATTGCCAATAATAAATTAACAAGAGCTGGCATCCTCTTGCCCTCCACTGTGCTTGAAAGCCTACAATGATATCCAAAGAAACTATGGCATACAACATGGCGATTTGTAATAAAAGTCTGGCTGAGCGTTCTCCCCAGCTCGGTGATATGCCTCCAAGGGAGAGCTACAGGCACCATTTAATGCATGTTTGCAGAAAACTACTCTAAACAGGCTCAAATTGAGAGGTGATTATATGGACGATGTGGGACCTGTTATAATTACTTCAAACCGCTGTGTTGGTGATAATCTATGGTAATTGCAAATTTCTGAGCTTGAGCGCCACATGTATTATCTTTATGATGAAAGAACGAGATACACATCCTTGGAGATGCTTAATGCATGATGCTTGTACTGAAGATGTAATTGTTTCACCTTGTAGAAAACATCTGAAAAAGCGGTCAACAAACAAATGCCATCCTTGTGGATACCATTGCAATCTTCACTCTAATTTAATTCAAAATTAGATTAGACATGTTTCGTTTTAATTAGATCAGTTCGTATTGCTATAAATGGCATAAAGACACTTAACATAATACCTATGGAAACTAGAGGAACAACGCACAATTTCCTGATGATAATGTGAGTGGTGCTTACCTGTGCAAAACTCACTGCCACAATTCTGGGTGATTTCCAAGACTGCAGAACCTGATTTCACCAAATAACATCTTTGTTGGTCCTGGAACAACATTCCAATAAACCAATCAGGTTTGAGGGACAAGTTTACAGTTTATGTCAAATTCAGGCTTAAACTCAAAAAAAGTTTTTTAGATTGTACAAGGTGCTTCTACATCAGTGTTATTCAACTATCATTTCCCTTTGATTTTGGGGATACCTTATGGGTAGGGTTAGGTTTAGGTGTAGGGACATGATTCAGATACATTTTTTAGACATGTAGGAATGTTATTCCAGGATCAACAAAATATGCTGTTGATCTTCAGGAACGCGTCTAACTCTGCAAAATCAGGACGTGCTCCACGACCTTTCCTAGGCCTAAAAGTGTGCATTATTTTTTTTTTCTAATAATAGATTGAATTGAGTTTATAAGTAACATACACTGTTCTTCTAATTAACAATTAATTTGCATTGATTCAGTTGAGGTATTATATGTAAATTAATGTAATTAATGAAAATATTCTGGCCTCTGACTCAGGTCTCTTGTCATTGTACTGTAAGTCTATGGGATTCTTGTGCTCATTTTATCAACCTTTTGACAAAACCCTTCATTTTGATTGATTTGCAAATTAATAGCACACCTCTTAAATAGGGTTTTCTTTAAATTGATTGGTGCAGATGCTGTATACTCTTCGACAAATGGGTATTTGTGCCCCTTAACAATACTTACAATGATATTTGCCTTAGCAAACACCACTAATAGTAAACACAAACACAAGTTGGCCAATTAAATTGAAAGAGTTCAGCGATTCAGTGTTCTCACTTGAGCAAATTAAGCTTTGATCTTTCTCTTTCTTTAAGCAATGCCAATTACTGTGATTGCCCTACATTAAGGAGACATTCTTGACATTAATTACAAGAGAAAAAACAGAGATACTCCAATTAAGATAATAAATTACATTGACCGCCTCCCAACAAATGCTGAGTTTGTCAAATCTGTTATTTTACGAGGCTCTGATGGCTTTTATACGCATTCTCTCTCCTTCGCAGGTGACAATGGCGTCAAGTGGCTCTCAAATCAAGTATGCTCATTTATCAATTGAAGGACATGTTGATCATTATCACTGTGTCTTAATTCCCCTGCATTAACAAACAAAGCTTCAAGGATATATGTAGAATGAATGAAAAAGGATCATCCATTTTTTTAATTATTTAAGGGTCTAGCCAACTTACATAAAACTTAATTCACTCAGTAAGGAAAATATGTTGTTATTTACACATTCATATAATTCTAAACCTGTATTTATATTCTATTTTAAGCACGTTTATTTTCCAACCACATCTGTCAAGCTCCAAAAAGGTACATGCAAGAACTAACAGAGTTGTCAGTGACATAATACATGGTGCGACACCTCAGAGTGTTATTTTTCAATTTGAAAAATGCAATGCAAAAAAATGAGATTTTCGAAGATTTTCAAAAAATGACTTACATTTCATTTGTTTGTTAATAATCTTAGGATTAATGTTAACTGTTTTAACTTGTCAAAATAAGCAGTCAAAAGCAGGTGATTTAAGTAAATTCAGGTAAAATAAGGCAAAATTATAGAGGGATTGGAGCATTGTGTTCCAGTTTAAGGATGAGCGCATTTCAAAGTCTAGAGGAGAGCACATTTCAAAGTCTAGAGGAGACGGTGTGTTTGTGCATGTGCGAGGGAGGGTGGGTTCGGGTAGCACCCTGGGATTCGCCGATGACAGGATGCAGGAATCGGAATACGGTCCCTCCCGTTGTCTGAGAATCCAGTGAGGGTGTTTGCCATATGCTCGTCGTTTCCCAGGGAAAAGGAATCAGAGGATAAAAGCGACAGCAGCTATGAGCCTTTTCAATATGTTCAAAGCCCATATGAAAATTACTGTACACAAGTCTTCTACAGAGGCCAATTTTAGATCAAAGGCTGAACATACAAGAAAGTTACAGATGACGAGGAGAGAGAAATTCGTGATAAGTTGTGCTGTGCTGTTTGCTTCAAGTAATAGAATTAGTCTTACAAAATAAAGACAATGAAAGAAAACTATTCCCTTGAAAAAGGAAAAAAAAAACAAGATCTCAGTCTTAGATAATAGTCTTCTTATAGCAGGTCACTATACCAGGTCGTTGCTAAGACATTACTAGTTGGTGATATAATATCCTGGCATTGCAAGGTGGTTGTTTTGGATGGTCGCTTAGGAGTTGTTACGTAGTTGATGGGATATTCTAGGTGGTTGCTTTGGTGTTGCTAGGCAGTGGCTGAGGCATTGTTATGGTGTTAATAGGTGGTTGTTGTTCTGGGTCGTTGCTAGGTGGTTGATAGGGTGTTAATATGCAGTTGCAGGGGCATTGCAATGGTGTTAGTAGGTGGTTGTTGTTCTGGGTTGTTCCTAGGTGGCTGTTAGAGTGTTAATAGACAGTTGCTGGAGCATTGCTATGGTTTTAGTAAGTGGTTGTTGTTCTGGGTCGTTTCTAGGTGGTTACTAGAGTGTTACTAGGCAGTTGCTGGGGCATTGCTATGGTTTTAGTAAGTGGTTGTTGTTCTGGGTCATTGCTAGATGATTGCTAGAGTGTTACTAGGCAGTTGCAGGGGCATTGCTATGGCGTTAGTAGGTGGATGTTGTTCTGATTTACTGCTAGGTGACAAAAACTCCATGGAACAGTTTAGAAAATTATGTGTGATCTAGGACATTTATACAATGCATGTCACTATAAAGACTTTTAGGTAAAAATTAATATATGACGACTAAGGTCTATTGCTCAAAGTTTGCTCTTCCTTCAAGAGATGTAGTCTTCCTTCCTTTAATTGTCTAAATTAAAATTTTAAAGTTTTATTTAAGTTGTTTAAACACAATGCTGTCTATGAGTAATGACTGAGATATTAAAGATTTTTTTTTCTTTCCTGTAGAGACCGTTTTCACTCACCTTGAATGCAGTGCAGTTGGTCGGGTTGAGAGCAGCCCACTCTGCCTCACTCTCCTGCACCATCTGGCCTAGTTTTTGTCATTGCTCCCCAGGAGAGACTGACCTGAGCAGGAAAACACTGCAGGAACCAGCTGCCACCCTGTGCTCACCTGCAAGGAATCCACACATAGTGACAAAAGTTTTGTTGGCAAAACAGAACAATGTAGACTTTACGGTGTGCAATAGTAGGAGTAAATTTAAAAGTGAGCTGCTTTCATTGCCATCTGTTTGCTCGACAGAGAAAAATGGCTAAATTTATTAAAAAATAATAATGTTTCGTAATCCTAAAGGGTTGTTCAAAGAAGAAAAGGAAATGGAAGTGATGTAAAACAGCTGTGCACATTGTCTTTAATCAGATGGGCTTGATTTCAGATTTGGGATTATGATTTCCTTCCTTTAATATGCCTGTCGACAATCCTCAAATTTGGGTCTGTTTCTGTAGGAAACCACATCAAAGCTTCAAACACGTTATTGTTTCCTCACACATCAGTCGACATGCTAATTTTGCAAAGAGGCAATTAGAATTGGTTAATAGCAAGCACACTGTGTATTAATCTCAATGTCTCACCCATGGCCTGCATATTCATATAAATATAACATGACTTGTCACCACTCGTGAAATTTATTGGTTTTCCACCTTCACAAATTAAGAGTTCCAATTTATGAATATTTTAGCACATGTGCGCTCTGCGGGACATTTATCACCGGCGTCGCTATTCTAAACAGAATAAATGAGCAGTCAAGCTGCCGCGCAGCCGGACGTTCCTGTGGACAGATTAATGAGAGAGCCGGAGCGATGGGGCAGCCGGGCAGGTTGGGCCTCCCTTGGAGGGAAGGGGGTGGAAGCACTGTGAGAGGAGGACAGAAGAGAAGAGATACAGGAAGAACTGAAAGCACGACTGAGATCCACGCCAGAGATTTTCGTCTGATGTACGTGCACTAAAATGTCCACAACTCTCTAATTACCCACAGTTCTCTTTGTCTAATTGCATCACCCATTTCTAACCTTAATGGTTTTCTACTGATGTTCTGTCAAAAAGAATGCTGAAATGTCAAACGAATAATGTAATATAAAAACAATTAATCATCAAAATGTCGGCATAATGCCAAGAATGTTGCAATACCAAACAATTGTAATGCTAAAATAATGTCAAACATATTGTAATGGCAAAAGACTGTTGTAATACCAAAAATATTGATAAAAGAAAGTTAAACAACAATGTTGTAATGATGTCAAGAATCGTGGAAACTTTTACATGATGTGTTAATGTCAAAAGCATGTCGCAATAGTAAAAGAATATACTGTCACAATTCACAATAAGTTTAATGCTGTTATGCCATAGATTTGTTTTTGTCAGATAAATGTCAAAATGCCAGAAGAATTATATAATGTCAAAACTGTCATAACCCCAAAAACTTGTAATGCCAAATGTTGCCATGCCAAAGAATGTCGACAAAAATACTGTAATACCAAAAAATATTGAATACCAAGAAAGTTGCACAAAAAGGGTTGTAATGTCAAAATAGTGTAACGTTAAGAATCGCGCATTCTTAAAATAATGTTGTAACGCCAAAATGTCACAATAGTTAAAGATTTTCATTATTCTAAACAAATGCCATAATAATGATGCAGTGTCAGATAGTCATAATCGTACAAGAATGCTGTAATGTCAAAATAATGTTCTAAAGTCACACAGTTTTCATAATGCCAAACAATGTTACAATGTAAAAGTCCTTGTTACATGTTACGTGTACTTACGGTAGTATAATCAGTAATTATGCATAACTACATGCAACTAACCCTAAACCAACCCTAATCCTAACCCTATAGTAAGTACATATTGTTAATTCACATTACTCAATACAATGTATAATTACACTGTAAAAAGGACACCTTAAAATAATATGTAACCTAAAAGGCATTTAGTAATGCTAAAAGAATGACAATGTCAAAAGAGTGTACTCAAGTAAACTCAATTGGCTCAAGTTTACTTTGGAAACTTTGGAACAATCTTCCTAACATTGTCTGGGAAGCAGACACAGTCTGTCAGTTCAAATCTAGACTAAAAACACATCTCTTTGGCTTAGCATACACACAACACATTATAATCTTCTATAATTCAATGTTAGGCTGCATAGTTTAGATCAGCCGGAACTGGGAACACTTCCCATAAATCCTGATGTACTTGTTACATCATAAGAAGGTCTATTATTAAGGTCATATTAGTCTCTCTGTTTATCCCAAGGTTTACCACAGTCCGCCGGATCCAGGCCATATCCAGATCTGATGAAGGACCTGCGCCTGGACACGGCAACAACGCAACGCAGTCCTGAAGTGCCAGCCTCATCAACCCTGTGAAGGCGTCTTGGACACCTCAACAAACTCGTCTCCATACCGGCGTGATGACTCCGACCCCTAACTAGATGGAACTGGATAAATATTGTGAAAGTTCTGATCCAATCTGACTTCTGATCTATAATGCTGCCTGAATCATAATCATACACTGTTCGTTCGTTGGCCAGAGGAGGACTGGCCCCCTGACTGAGCCTGGGTTCTCCCAAGGTTTTTTTCTCCAATCTGTCACTGATGGAGTTTTGGTTCCTTGCCACTGTCGCCTTTCTTCGCATTTTTCGCCTTTGTCGCAATTGGCTTTTGGCTCGCTTAGTTGGGGACATTTCATTTTATAATTAACAATATTATCACAACATTATTTTCCTGTTATCTCTGTAAAGCTGCTTTGAAACCATCTGTATTGTAAAAAGCGCTATATAAATAAAGGTGACTTGACTTGACTCAAGAGGTGTTGTGTTCTGCTTTTGAGAAGCGCATTGAATGTTTTCATCCATCCAAAACAAGCTGCTACCATGCGGAACAACGTTCCTAAAGTTTACTTTGTGAAAAACCCATCTGCTAAGGGAGAAAGCATCACTCGACAACAGCCTCAGCGGTGACTCAAAAATGTGTGCCTTATTTCACATACTCCCACCCAAAACACCTGGCACAGACAAGAGTGAGATCATTTAGATAAAAGCTGGCAGAGGATCTCCTGGATCCCTTCCATATCGCCGAGTCCCGCCACATGCTTGGTGTCATGCTCAAAGTTTCGCCTACCTTGGGGAGCGAGAGCCCAAGATAAGAGAAAGAGAAGCCCTCGGTGATGGTAATTATTTCTGCAGCTTCAGTTCTGTCCCGCCCCGGAATGCTCTCCACTCACCTGGCTCTCTCTACCACATCAGAAGAAGGACGAGAGCTCGCTCTCCTCCGAGAGAACCGCAGATCCGCCCGGCTTTTCATAAACACTGGCAGCTGCTCCGGCAATTAGCCATGCGCTCCGTACTTTTACAACAATGCAATCCTCCCTGATCTCCACAATTAGCCTCTTAATTGGGTCTAAACAACCAAGGCGGAACAGATAAATAAAAAAGCGGAGGAGAGCGGAGGGGTTGGGCAGCTGAAGCTCCAGAAGCCAAATGCTCTCCCTCTGCGGCCTTTGGCATTTTGCCGTTTGTGGCGGAAAGGCGACGGAAAACACTGTGGATGAAAAAAAGAAAACAAGGAACTCAGCGCGATGCCTCATATTCAGATTGAAAGTGACATGTCTTTGCCCTTTACTTCCTCTTTAACTATCCAGCTCTGTGAAATGCTAACATTTCGTGTGACAGAGGGTGTTATGGTGACTTTTAAACACGCTGTTCAGTGCCTCATGATTTTGTGAAGATGGCTTATACGACCCAAAAAGCACACTTGACTGAACAATAACCATGTCTATATATATCTTCATATGGGGATGCAACTCTAATCTGTTAATTAATGATGCTTGCATGTCATTATAGAGCATATTCCTCATCATCCCTTAATTAACATTAATTTAATGTCTAGACCCACGCTACAAATTATGATTTTAACAGTCTTATACAGCGTTCTGTATTTGAACACATATGGGTGAATTGCACCAAATCTGTCAAGAACATATTTGGATCGTATTTCACCCCTTAATTTTTTAAGAAAATAAAGCCTGTTTTAGAACCATTAAGACTCTTTAGCATTGTGACACGTTTCCCCATACATTTTTATTACTTTAACTGATTACTATACTATACTATACTATACTATACTATACTATACTATACTATACTATACATTCTCATTATCCATTTAATAAAATATTATTTAATTTGTAAAGTATTTACAAATATTTAACTAAATGAGACAGTACATTAATGGGATTTACAAAAAAAGGTAAGTGTACTTAATTGTTGTGTGCTTAAATTATGTCACACTGGTCCTAAAATAAGCTTAATTTTATATATGCAAAAATACAATCTATTTTTTTTTTTTTTTTTTTGTTACGCAACCTGCACTTATTTTTGTGAGATTAATTTACAAGGTAGGGTTTGGTTCTAAAGTAGTGGGCCCGAATATTGGATCACTAGTGTTTCCTTATATTATTACAAATAGAAAAGTTTTAGGCACTTAATATCAGTCACTTTTATTGCAGAGGCACATATTAATGCCGGAACATCCATGCTGCGTAATCTGACAAATCAATTGTTACAGTGGATTAACAACAAAGCAAATGCAAGACCAGAACTTGTCCATGACACACTACTACAAGGTCCCTTGCTTTCATAGAGGCCTTTTCTTGTCCATTTATTCCTGAGGAGCATGTCTCAACTAAAGGTTTTTATTTTGACTAGTGGTTCTTCTCAGCAGGTAGAGTTTGAGGCGTGTGTGTGTGTGTGTGTGTGTGTGTGTGTGGGTGTGTGTGTGTGTGTGTGTGTGTGTGTGTGTGTGTGTGTGTGTGTGTGTGTGTGTGTGTGTGTGTGTGTGTGTGTGTCAGCTGTGAGTGCTGACAGCAGCGTCTGGCCCTCACACACACCACTCCAGCAGGGGAGCCCGACCGCACCGTACAGCATTTCTGTATCAGCAGCACACTCAGTGTGCAGCCTCCACAACATTACACACACACATGCATGCACGGACACACACACACACACACACACACACACACCTCTAGTAAAGAATACAGGCACCGTCTAGTGCTTTCAATTGGCAAATACTTAAATTCTTAAATTAAGATCTAAATTAGATAGATAGTAGTTTCTAAATAACTAAATTCTCTATTGAATAGCTAAATAAAGAACAGTATAGAGAATAGCTGTTTTACAAATTCAGACAGCAATATTTACAAAACAGAAGCCGTGTAACGTCCTTTACAATAATCCAGCTTCTAAATAAATCATCGCATCAGGTAGTGTAGTAACTAGCAAGAGTATGATGGCATATTTGGTGAAATTTACAGTCATTGAACTGAACTGAATTATCACAGAACACTTCAGCTGACCAATGACACTATTTTCTTTTTAGAGCTGCTGCACAGCAGAAATAAACTCGGTTTGCATCATTGGGTCATTATTTTCTGTTTATCCATGTAAAGCTGCTTTGAAACAATAAATATTGTATAAAGAGCTTTATAAATAAAGCTGACCTGACTTGACTGACTTGCTGAGGGATAAACATCTCAATGTCTGAAGTGTGTCGAACACGAACTGGCATGTAATGCTCTACTGAGGATAATCAAATGAATGGAAATGCCATTTTAACTAATAATTGTAAAGAACCCTTCACTCAATTACTGATATTATGTTTAATACTGCAAATTACTTTTATTTTTTGTGAACAAAAATCAAATAGTGTTGTCTGATTCTACAACAAATGACTCTCAGTTGATTAGTTTAAGTTATTTTAAGTTAAAAATAATTTAAGAAATTTCATTAACATTTAAATAAATGCAATATTTTTACATTATAAATAAATTATTTAATAAAGAAATGCCATATTCTACCAACTACTTTTTATTATTCAGCAATCACTTTTTTATTTGTATTAATAATAGGCTATTTAGTTAGGCGATATGTTATGTGAGCCTATTAATTACAGCAAACATCATGCTTTGATGTTGTCAAATGCAACATCATGCATTTGACCTTTTTCTTATTATTTTTAGTGTCAGCATACTGGTATCACATTCATAATACGCTGCTTTACGCTTTCTAAGCCCAAAGGAGTCTATGGACGTTATATTAACTTCCCTTACACAGTGTAAAAATAATATTAAGGAAATTAAAATAAGTAGGCCTCATAATGAACAATCCACCCAGTAAATTATTTACTGGGTGGATTGTTCATTATGAGGCCTACTTATTTTAATTTCCTTAATATTATTTTTCTTATGCCCCCGACAATTAGTTTTAATATTTAAAATATACTTTTGTACTGAATTATGTACCTGGTCAAACTGTTTGTGGACAACAAAAACAAAAAGTGCATTGAGAATGTATAGTCTCACGAGATGTCGCGAGATGCCAAGAACCAATCAGAGACGCGTCTTCTTACAAACGTACAGAAAACATGGCGACGATGTAGGAGACCACTCTTACCTGAGTAGCCAAACACTTTTAGTGTTTAAACTAAATATTGCAAACGTTTTGTTGCTATTTCAACCAAGTTATGACTACTGAAGCGGTATTGTTCATATTAGTTCAAATAAACCATGACCGACAAGAGAAACATCGGTGTGCGACATATATCAGATGCGAGAGAAAATCAGACCAGAAGTCTCAAACTTTCTCAGAAGAAAATTAAAACAAAGACGCGAATGATCGGACTCAAACCGTCACAGTCTCCATCTTATCACACCTCATACAGCTGTCGCAAAGGTAAGTAAAGTTAAGTTTGTAAGACACCAGAACGCGTGACAACGCATCGGAAAGCAGCTGTTTATCCTCACAGAAGTAACGTTATTGTTGCAGCGTCATGGTGCATTACCGTGCGACTGAACGATATGTATGTATAATGTTATTTGCATGGCAGATGGCACTCCAGTGTGCTTCAAAGAATAGTGTTATTCTACAGTGGTACATTTCCAAAAACTAATGATGCTACTTGTTAGTGTCCACGTGCATTTTTGCATGCGAAGTATAGTGTTGTTGACATTTTTATCCTAATTCTCAGATTTTACAACCCCAAAACGTCGACCAAGAATCAGATTTAACGGTTGTTACAGCGGAGATTCGCCTAATGAGACTGAATCTCCGCAAGACATCATCTGGGATCCCAACTCACCCACGCAAAACTTGAATGGCAAGTGTGATCGTGAAACTTACACTAGTCGGTTTATTTCTTTTCAAGCACTTGTGTAGTGATTAGGGGTTGGTGGTATGAGCAAAACTTACACATATGGCATGTTCCCCCCTCCCCCCTCAAATCAATTAATTGTTTAAATAACTATCTGGTAATGTCTATTACCGGACAATCTGATTTAATTGAACAAAAACATGAATAAAAGACTATCTCATTTGAGTTTCCTATGAATTTTATTGATGCAAAATTTTTCATAACTAATGATGTGACATGTGCAGCAATAGTTGTACATTACATACAAAATTTACACTATTTACTTTGTTAGTGCACATTACTATTCTTGTGAACAATTAACCTGATTAAGTAAACGATAAATTTTTTAATACACATAAAAAAAATGTTTATTGTGATAATCTTTTATCAAAGTCTAAAAATGTGCTTCTGCTCTGGAATGGCGGTCTGCCTCTGATGTCAGTTTTGATGGCTTGGGTAGAACATCCTTTACCACTTTCCTCCAAGTGTCAGTCTTCTATGAGCGAGGGATAGAGAGGATATGTGCTCAAATAAAACCCTGCCCTCTATTCAATATTCCGTTTCACTTGAAAATGTCACGACAACACTGAAGTAAAGTCGGTTGCAACTTCCGGTTCACACTTGAAGTTCAAAATTGTGAAATTGCAAGCTTTTTACATCCAGCTCTGTGTGTTTGCATTACTCCATCTTTGTATATAGTATATTGTCGCATAAACTCCAACTGTAGATATATTTGTAAGTGGATAGCCACTGTGCATAATGCCACCTTAAACGGATAAATGTCGCTTTCTTGATCAGTATCAGTACTAAATATTTGAAACCATTCACAGGAAGAGATGATGCGAAAGTCATTGAGATATCAGAAATTGTCAATAGGATTGCACCAAAAGTAAGTATTGAACAATATATATCCATATAAAATGGAAATGATGTATGTCATGGTAATCTTAATCTAATAGTCATACTATGTTTAAGGTTGAGAAGTCTAAAGAAAGGGACTCAGTGCTCCAGTGGATTGGAGACAGTGCCATACCCTGCACTCCAGAGATCAGACAGCCCAGAGTCAGGAGAATCCCAGCACGGTACGTGTCCTCTAGTCACTAACAGGCTCAATACTTAAACGTGCCGTAAACTTTTTTAGATTAGCATGCATAAAATGTCTTGTATATGCTGCAACTCTGACTCTCTTCAGCATCTTTTCCCATTTTACCACTGGATCTGTTTTCAGTGACTTTGAAAAAAGTAAAAAAAGGTAAGGTTAGAAAACATGAAGATCGTGTTGTCATAATTGTAGCTGAGACTGTAAGAGTTTGGTTTGTGTTGTCAACATGGAGAGAAGATGCTGTTTTCAGTCCTGCGAATCCACTTTAGCCGGGCCAAACCGTTCTCTTTGCTTAACCGTTCCTTTCCGTGCCGATCCGGGCCAACCGGTACGGATGTGGTACTTTTACCAGCTCTCTTTTACATCCTTTATGGTGTGTGTCCACTGGCGCAGAGTGAGCGCTTTCAATTAATTCCAGTGGAAGCTCAACTTTGGAATTAGCACAATTTAGGGGCGGCAATTGCTTGAAGTGGCAAGTGATGTAACCGGTGGTGGCTGAACACTGTGTCACACCAGTAACACGGACTATCACAGCAAGCCTAAACTCATTATTTATCGGCAGGCAACGTGCAATATATTCCATTTCCTCTCTTAGAGGTGATTACAAACAATTTGGAGCTCAACAAATATAGCATTCCTGTTTAATAAATAATAATAATAGAAAACAGAACAGTCTTTATCAACATAGTAATCAAATGTACAACATTGCATAGTCTCCACTCTATACAATAAATATAGATTAATCCTACTAAATCTTCTAAAGAGCAGTGAGTGAATTTCTCTGTCTTTTGTTTATTAACATTAATGACACAGACGGCAGCAGGAATATTACGCTTTAAGATGAAATGCATGGATCCAATATACTGTTATACACATGCGACTTATTTCCCAACTGTTTATGCTCACATAAGACATAACCCGACGGTGTTTAAGCAAATACTCACTAAGCCGGGCATTTTGACATATTTCTGTGTGTATTTAACTTTTAAGGCGGCAAACCCAAAGCTCAAAGTTCACTTTTCTTGTCCCTGTTCCACTCCGTCTTGGACCGCACAGAAAGCTAACGGAACGATATCACTTCCGTGGCTTAATGCATTTTGTAGTAACTCTTTCTCTTTTTATTATCGAGCATGTCCTGCAGTTTAGCAACAGTAGACTGTATTTTACTACAATCACTGATCTAGCTGATCTGGACGTCAAGTTTGTACTTTTAGGGAGGAAAGAATGTGCTGTGAAGGAAAGAAATGTGCTAAAATATCACAGCCCTAGTTTCTTGCTGTCATTGCTTTAGGGCTGCTGTCGCAGCAATGTCTCCACTCTCTGCCAAAACATTGCAAAATCCTTTTCAGACGCCTGGTAGAACTGCCAGACTGAAGTATTTTTTGCTGTGCATAGAAAAATTGTCTTCTACAGCCTTTATAGAGACCACCGATCAAACTATTTAAAGCTATTATTGGCCGATAAGAGTCGGTGCCCAATCAATCAGAGCACCCTTAGTTTGTTTTGCCATACACGCATTAATTCCCCATCTTTTTCCTTTAGGCAGAGCAATGTTGAGGACCTCAAGAAACTTGCCAAGCAGTTTGACATCAATATGACTCGTCAGGACAAAGAGAAACAACAGGACAGCACAGAAAAAATAAATAAGCTCAAGCTACAAAGTGATGGTACAGCGACTACAGAAAGATCAACATCCATCCCGGTCTCGTTGGAACAACTAACTGCCTGCTCATCTCTAGCCTGCCAGGAAGAGGACGAGCTTCAGGCACTGTTTGATGGTCCCACTCAGCACGTAAGTGGGAGACTGAGCCCGCCATCAGCAAACTGCACACCAGAAAGCAGTGCTGAACCTGTAGCTCAGGCTGGACAGAGGTCAAGTTCTGCAGCAATCAAGAATGCTCCTGTGGACGCACCTACAGCTACTGAGGCGAAGTTTGATGACGACTGGGAAAATGATGACCTTCTGAATGACACATTTGTGTTGGAAATGACACAGAACCCAGTGTCTTTGAATGTAGCTCAGAAACAGAGCACTGCTCAGCCCAAGTCTTGCTCTAAGAAATGTAATTTTGAGGCCAAGGTTAATCCCTCTGTATCTAATGGCAGAAACATCTGTTTTGAAACTCAACAGAGCACCAGCAAAAGCAGCACCTTTACCAAGACACTTCCTGATGTCAAAACGTCTAATCGAAGCACTTTTAGGTTGAAGCCACCTGCTTCTGTCCAGAATCACACTACTGAGAAGCTGCTAAAGACTTCACCTGTGAATCAAGAGAAACAGCAAACACAGCCATCCCAGGGTACTAAACAAGTAGAGCTTGATGGAATGACCAACGATGGTGGAGTTTCAAGTCAGTCCTCTTCTGTTCAGTTTGATGGGGTTTCAGAAGAGGACATGAAGTCTCTGTTTGATTCCGATAATCTGTGGAATGACGAAGACGACGATGATCTCCTTTTTCAGGCTTGCGATGATGTGGAAAAGTTATCAGCCAGTCAAGAACAGCAAAGACGCAGCGCAAAGTACAAAAATCTTGCACATGACAAATCAAGAAGCTTCGCATCTAAAGCACCTTCCTTTTCTGACACCATTTGTTCTCAGAACATGGGCATCAACAGCAGGGGCCAACCACAAGAACCCACTAAATCCACACACGTATTTGCTCGCTCAAACTCAGTACCGTGTACAAGTGGCAGCTCTGGATTTAAACAGGGCTACGGTGTGTTACCAACAACTAAAAGTTCCAGCTCTGTATTATGGAGTCATAGTGCTCCGCACTATGGACATGTACAAAACAAATCGAATCAAGTGAAAAGTGCCTTAGGATCCAGGCCTGGTTCTGCCGGATCCATGGACACCGCAAAGACTGTTATGCCACACAGCACAACAGTAGGAAATACTTCTAACTCCCACCATTACACGTTCAAAAGACACCTGTCTGACTCCATGACGCTAACCAACAAAGGTAAGCTTTGTACATTGTGGCAGCTGCAGCACATTAGCTCTGAAATTGCATCATTGAATACTCTTACAGGAGATGCCTGTAATAGGCAAGTTTGCTTAACCTGTTAAAAAATAGTTCAAACATTACTGAAAAATCTGTCATCATTTACTCACCCTCATGTTGACCCAAACCCGCATGACTGACGTTCTTCCGTGGAATTTTTTTTTTTTCAAGAATATTTACATTGCTCTTTTCAATTCAATGAAAGCACAAAACAAAGCACCATAAAATTATCTTAAGTAGTCCAATAGATTTGTACATTATATGTATAATACATTCCAAGCCTTTTAACTGCTAAAGATGTTGGTTAATGAACCAGGGTTTTGTTTTTCTGCGAGAACAGTGTATGTTTATGTGTGTGTGTGTATGTATATATATATATATATATGCGCAAATGAACAAGTGTGTGTAAAGTGGAACTAAGTTACAAGGTAGTCAGAATGTGTGAGTAAATTCTTTCTGTAACAGCACACTAAAATGGACAATGAACAACTGAACTAGGACTCACTATATTGTATTACAATAGTATATACTCATCAGAATGCTATGTTATGTAAATGCTGCTGCATTTTTAAATTAATATATGAAATGTTTGATTATTTGGTTTAATTCTCATCAAATAAATGCTATTTTAGGTAAAGGATTCAATTAATTAATTTCATCAATTACGAAATTGGACAAAATTAAGACAAAAGACAAAAACTATGACTAAAAAAACACTGAAAGTCAAAACAGTGAAACTTATTCACTGAAAATATTGGCCTTACCACTTAAGCCCACCAAAATCTAAGTCTAGGTTTTTTTCATAGATATTGAAATAGTTTATAAGAGAAATCATTTGTTAAAATGCATGATTTATCTCTCATTATGTATTAAATGTATTTATCTCTCAAATGTATTAATTAATGTACATTTTAGAATGTAAAATTAAGATAATTTAGGAATAAAGTCAGAAGTCTGGCATGGGCATAATTGGTACTTGGGCACCATTTAAGCCTGCATGCGTTCCAAATAAGCCCACGTCATCATTGATTCACAAAATATAAAAAATTGATTTTAAAGAAGCAAAACACCAATATATTTATTTAGTGACAGGGAAGTATTAAAAAAAATCCTTATGCTAATGTTTGATTAGAGCCCTGGGTGAGATGAGTAGGTGTTAGTGGCCGGTGGTCTGGAGCTTTAAGTCGGCTTGACTGGAGTTGTAACTGGAGTCAAGTTGGAAGTTTGACCGGATGTATCTCGGGAGCCAAGCCGAGTTGGGGCTCCAGACTACGGGCACACCGAGAGTCTGGAGCCTTAAGTCAGCTTGACTCTGGAGTTATGCCCAAAAGTTCCACAGGAAGTGACCATATCTCGGGAAGAAAGCCGAGTTCGGGATCAATACTCCCGCCATAGGGGGCCCACTGGGTGACCTCTCCATGCCTGGAGTCCGGAGCCCCAACTCGGCTTGGGTCCCGAGTTTTGCCCGGTCAAAGCTGGACAGGAATTGGCGGTATCTCGGAGCCGGACGGTCCCAGTGGCTCAGGACTGTGGGGAATGTAGGGTCCCTCTGCATGCCCGGAAACTCAAGCCATAACTCGGCTTGGCTCCCGAATTAATGCCCGGTTATACATAAAGGACTTTAGGACCAAACGGGCTCTATCTCATTTGAGTGAATGTGTGTAATTTGTAGGCCTATCTAAATATAGTTGTAAATTAAGGTAGTAAGTAAGGTTAAAAGTTTAATAAGCAGGGATGTGATTTTTCCGGATTAATCCGGAATTCCGGATTTTCCGACCTGAAAATGTGACCTACGTATGGAAGCTTGTTTCCGCCACAGAATGAAAAATAAAAAAGGTAATTGCAACTTTTTATCTCACAATTCTGAGTTTATTTCTCAGAATTGCGAGATATATAGTAGGGCTGCACGATTATGGCCAAAATGATAATCACGATTATTTTTATCAATATTGAGATCATGATTAATTATCACGATTATTTGTTGATGTTAACCAAAACTAATTTTGTCACATAGGCTAATTATAACTGCTTTCACATCCATATTGTGCTACATTCCTCGGTTGCCGGTTAAACATGTCATTCACTGCTGATGCGCTGTTCTTACATGCGCGAACACCCGACGCGCACATGCACTAAAAGTATGATGGTAAAAGAGTAGCAAAACTCGAGAGCACCTAGATGTGAATTTTAAAACTTGTACAATAAATATTCGTACTTGTACGCTAAAATGTACACTCCCAGCTCCAATGTGAAAACCTGTAAAATAAAAATCCAAAGTTGAATGTTGAAATTTGCACTCGCAGACAATAGTCACAAACCTGTATTCTGAATTTGAAGCTGCAGACAAGCAGTCACAAATGTGTAAAATGCCATTCACAAAAATACAATGACAGACACAAACTTGTAACATATATTTGCACTTATTCTTACATTCACACTCGCAGTTCAACTTCTCAAATCTGTCACTGCAATTTCAAATTTCGCGCCTTGAATTTTGCTACTCTTTTCGCGATATATTAGATGCACAACTAACTTGTGCACTTGCAACTCAGTGGCGGCGAGAGAGGAAGGGGGGCGGGAGCGGGGGTGTTCAAAGGAGCCGTTTTATTGGTTGGCGCCTAGCCAATGAAATGGGACTTCTGTTATACGTGACGATGTCACGAAACCCGTGTGTGATAGACTGATATTAAAAGGTTCCACAGTGAGTACTGGTGAAAAAAGACAATGTTTTCCTTGATATGTTTACAAATACATGCATGGAGCTTAAATATACTGTAGACTAAGTATCATAGTAATTTTCATTGTGCCCACATTGAGAAATGTTAAGTTTTTTTCATTCAAGGTTAGCTTGTGTTGGCTGTAGTTTGCATGTGTTTTTTGGCACTGTAACATTTAAGCCCATCTTTTTAAAAAAAGTTAATTTATTAAAATAATCATCTCTACAAAACAATTTATGTATTTGTTTGCAAATGAATGTAAAATGAATCACAAAACATTTATTGTTTGCAGTTCACATGCTTAATTCGTTGGCAGTCTAGCCTTTCTGTAAGGTTAATGGTTTGACCTAGAGATTAGCTTTGAACGCAAGCTAATAAAACTCATCTTTCCATTTAAAGGAAAATTATATAAAATGTTAAAGTACTATTTGTTCATACACAAAAAAACAATACATTTATCTCTTATTTGACATATCAATGTAGTTACCGAAGAAATGGCTGAAAAAAACATAAATGTGTTGATTTCTGAAGGGTCCCGAAACACCAAAGTTTTGGGGTGACTTTGTGTGAGGTCCCCTGAGACGGCATGCACATGAGTGGGTCTAACCCAACATTGCCAAATGTGATTAGTATGCAATCAAAAATGCCAGGGAAGTAACAAATCACTGGATTGGTTAAAATAATGAGCAGCATAAAATATTATTTTCTCTGTTTTTAATTTGACTTCAGAGTTGAAAGTGGGCTTAAAGGGTACACTTACCCTGAATCTTATTTGGACTTGCACATATTCCTTATTCCTCCACATGTCCTTATATTTCAATGCTTTTGCGTTCTCTCAGAAAAGTTTTGTGTAGCGTTCACCCAATACAGATTTCGGTGTGTCATTCATTTCTATTTTGTGTTTTAACTAGTAGTAAAGCGGATTAGATGATGCGTTCATGTGCACTTCGAGCTGCAGCTTTGCTTGAATTGAAGCAGCAACAGCGATTTGTCACACCACATTGAAGAGCGCCAAATAGGTATTTATTGTTGGGCTAATTTCATAATAAAATGGACAAATTTGAAGTCTGAGACTTTTTCATGTCAAAAGTAACAGCACAAAGCGTATTGCGATTTATTGGATGAAAGGCGTGCTACAATTTTCTGTTCATTCATCAACTGAAAACAGCATAGATTAAAAGATAGATTCTCTGGAATTAAGAATTGATATCGGTTCATAAAAATGAGAATCGAGAAATCGACTTTTTTTTATTTTTTTTTTAACTCAGCCCTACTTGATTATGTCCTTGGAAAAGAGCAATGAAAAACATTCTTCAAATATTTTTTCTTTTGTGTTCCTCTGCAGAAAGACATGAGGATGAGAAAATGATATTTTTATTTTGGGATGAACTGTTACTGTAACTATCACATTGGCTCTGACTGTCTTCTAATGTACTTGCTGTTATTGAAAAAGGCTGTAGAGAAAGTTTGAATGCTGAATTAAACAT
This sequence comes from Gila orcuttii, assembly GCA_026230005.1. Taxonomy (NCBI): domain Eukaryota; kingdom Metazoa; phylum Chordata; class Actinopteri; order Cypriniformes; family Leuciscidae; genus Gila; species Gila orcuttii. The sequence continues at coordinate 35,277,526 of JAPDVR010000019.1, read as the reverse complement.
TGAAACTCTTCTTTAAAAGTGTCACATGTCCCAGTTCCACAGAACCATCACCCAACTTTTCTTTTGTTGTTGTTGTTGTTTTGCAGTTTTTATTTCATCCCATACGACAGCCAAATGTTCAGCTGCCGAGATTGAGAGGAAGAAACAGGAAGCGATTGCGAGAAGGAGATTACGGATGCAGGCTAGTCAAAAAGATGGAACCCCGACATAGGACACCACAGAGAAGCTTGAACTGTACTGAATGTCAGGGATGTTCTGGCCTGTAAAGAACTAAATTATGTGATTATGACACAGTAATGGTAGCAATGAAGGCTGGGAAGCATATAACCTGAAGATCATATTTCAGTCCTCCAAATCCATACTAATTTAGAGTTGAACACTAATTTGTCTCTTTGAAGGAAATGTTACTTGAAGATTTCTCATGCTTTTCTGAATAATGTACTGCATGGTTTTCTGAATAATGTGCTGCAGTGTCATATCTGTCTAACTGCCAAACTAAATGGCTAGAGTTACAAAAGAAAGCAATTTCTCGCACATTACGGTTCCGTTATTACAACCTAGTATTGTCAGTAAAATTTATGGCTGATGTCTGCAAGTCCTTACACTTTTTTTTTTTCCAAATTTGATGAAGCATTTCTAACCATGTGTCATCTGAATCGTGAAAGAAAAGCAACAGACTTCGGATTATGCCTTCTCATATGCTGTTACAAATGTAAGGTCACTTTCAATTGGTCAGTATTAGGTCTACTCTTCTGATCATAGTCTTTACCCGTTGTTAATGGGGGGAAAATACTTGAATTTTCATCAATCAAGCTAAAGATCCTGGAGATCTTTTTTGTTGTTGTTGTTGTTGTTGTCTTTGTTCCATATTTTTTTTGTTAAACACAATTTTGTCAGTATTAAAAAGCAAAATGTATAGTGTATTGTTGCTTCCAAAAGTCTCGAATAAAACATTTTGAATGTTGACTGACTGCAATCTTTGAGTCTCTATCAGTCTAATGACATATTTAATCGATAATTACATCCAGAAATAGCAGTTCAGATGTCAAAACCTCATTCAGAACTAATTACCACCTCAATGTGTAATGCTCTTAAAATGTAATCTTTTAAAAATTAAATTTTCTATGCTAATAATAAAAAAAAAACATCCACACCTGGTTTATTGTATGTCACAATGTTAGTCATTGTGTGCCTCGGGGAATGTCGGCATATCATTGGGATCCAGCCCTTCTCAGGTGGAAGCCACACAGGTGTGTGTGCGTGTCTGTACTCCGCCGGTCGAGGCGCAGCATAGCGTATTGTAGCGTACCTCCCCCCCCCCACCCCTCCCGCACAATTACTGTAAATCAAATGCCACAGTAATTTGGCAAGAGGATGAGGACTTTTTTTATTACTGTGATTATGGTTATGATGATGACTACAATTTATTCCAAGCAGATGATGAAAATGCTGGGCCCTACAGGTGTTGAGTTCATACAATATAGAAGTTGGTGAAGGATTTTTCTGTAATGTGGCATTATCAAGCTGCTGTGGAACAGAGTAATGGGTGTTTCTGTATTTTTGCGTCAAAAATGAAGAGCAATTACTGATTATTGTGATGGATCCATGCCATGCAGCGAGAGCGTACTCTGGTATCAAGCTGTAGTAATTACGTCAAATTACTGTGTCTTGGTGCCAGATGCAATTTGCATTTCAGCATACTTGTTGGTTTGGGAAGTAACAAGATAACAGTTCTCAGACTAAGCAAGAAGGAAACTCTAACTGTAAATTAGAGTCCGGAGACTAAAATGTTCTTGAGCTGATGTTAATATGGTGTCTTAAAGCTTAATGTACAGTGATGACATTGTGCTTTCTCAAAAACTAACAACACCTAATCCCTTTCACTCAATAGTGTCCAATGTAGTGTCATGCCCCCACTTACCAAAGTCAATTCAGCCAGAGGGAGTTGACGAAAGCTCTGACAGAGTGTTATCTGTGTGTTAACAACATTAGGACACCGTATGGGTAAAACTGACCAAGTTTAAAGCTCCTTAGAACTTTGACAGACCGGGGAATTATGGATCTTAAAAGGACAGTACACGCAGAAATGGTGTTTCTGTCATTCACTCTCATGTGATGCCAAAATGCTGTTGGAACACGAAAAGAGACATTTTGAAGAAACTTTATGCAGTGCTTTTCTATAAAATTACATTTTATACATTCATTTTGTACTTCATGAAGAAACTTTTTTTTTATCAAAATGTTTATAGTGGGAATAGTGGGTTCTTATTATTATTAACATGTTCTTAATACAACAAATATATATATTTTAAGAACTTTGCTAAAATGTTCTTTTGGGAACCTAAAATGGTGGTTCTATGCATTGCTGCAAAAAAATGTTGGAACCCTTTTTATTTAGGGTTGTTTTTTTACTCACCCTCATGTCATTCCAAGTCAGTCCTTTTTTTTTTTTTTCTCACAATACACCCTTTATTTAGTGTATTTTTCTATAAAACTACAGTTTATTGACCAGAAGTGGTCCATATGAAGTGTCCATATAAGGAAGATGAAAATGTAGAAGATTTAGAACAAGTGGCTTAAATGACATATTCGCTAATTCTTACCCAGCTCTGTATTGTTATGGTGTCAGTAGTATAAGGAAATGGAATATGTGTACTCTTCCTCCATGTCAAAAGATTGCTGACAAATAAAAGACCTGTGTGCTGGTAAAATGGTGAAAGAGTACTCGTGTGTGTGTGTGTGTGTGTGTGTGTGTGTGTGTGTGTGTGTGTGTGTGTGTGTGTGTGTGTGTGTGTGTGTGTGTGTGTGTGTGTGTGTGTGTGTGTGTGTGTGTGTGTGTAAAATAAGGATGCACTTCATGTATGTTTTTGGTTTATTTATTTTACTGCAACTAGAAGTCCTGGAACCATGATGGTAGTTGAACAAACTCAGGGTTGCAGGATTAGTTTCGAGCTGACAAAACCAATCCAATCAGTCTTTGTTGGTACCATGATGCTGATCATCAACTTTCTCTGTCAACTCAGGCTTTGATCCTGAGTTTAGGTGTGACATCAGTAGCAAACAGCCAATCACATGCTGTGGAACAGTGGCCGTGTTTCCATTACAGATTTGCGCAAAACTTTTGGGATATTTTCTAAATGTCGATAAAAATTATTGCGAAATGTTTGTCCCTCATTACATTCTTTACATTTTTCCTTTTGTGATCCATAGAAGAAGAAAAAAACAGCATAACGATTTGGAATGACATGAGGATAAAAAAATAAAGACTGAAATTTTATTTTTGTGTGATGCCAAAATCATCATATCAAGTGAGCTTTTCTTTTTGGTATTGAACATTTAAAGAAAACATTGCACAATAGACAATTGGATGGTATTCCCATTTCCCATCCATTATGCCATGCTAGTTGCTGTCATAGTATCGTCCGTTGCAGATTACGACACAAAGGTATGACTAATACACAAAACAGTGGAGCGGGGGACACGGGGGGCTCCAGTTGTCATCAAGCTAAATGAACTGTGAATATTTTCACAGTGCGTGTTATTAACAGCTTAGATTTGTTTCAACAAGGCTTACCTGAGGGCTCTATTCATTGCCCCTCAGGTATGAACGGGCTAATGCACACACTAAAGCAGAGCCTTCTCCCCTCCACAGGCATCTCCAAACTGAAAGAAGCCTCATGTTTTCTCCATTATGAGAGCATTCCTGCACAGACAGGTCGGTCAGATTGCACAAGGAATATGCTGAATTCACTCATTTGAAAAGACCCTATAGCTGTTATTCTAGTATATTTTTGGAAATATTGCTAGGATATGACAAACCTGCCATTGGTGAACAGTTTTTGATTCTAACGTTTGCCTTTGCTTTCTGAATGCATTCTGCAAATCTCATTTTGGTTCCATATTATGCATGAGTCATTGCTTCTGCATATATAACCTTTGGTTGCTAGTGTTGTAAGATAATAGTAATCAATATGATTTGTGTGTTATATTCCAAGTCTTCTCTTGCGGAAAAAATAAGTATAGTTTAGCAGTTATGGAAATAATATACTTTAAAATAATGTGTGAGAACTGAATGTAATGTTTTCGGAGACTTGATTGCATGTTATTCACAGTTAAATTAAAATATAGTAGTTTAAATACATTTTAAATGCAAACGGTTAAGAATGCTTTTTTGACCCACTTAACTTCTTTATATGTAATTTCATAATTTTGTTATGCTATGCTGCTATGCTAACTGCTATGCAGTTTTTTTTAGCTTAAAGGAACACTCCACCGTTTTTTTAAATAGGGCTTATTCACCGTTTCCCCTACATTAAGATAGGTGGGCAAAAGCATTTTTGTCTCAGTGCATGCATTGTCTTAGTTTGGCAGTGCTGACGCTGCCTTAGCTTAGCATAATGAATGGAATCCTATGTTGTCAGGTAGCATATCTTGAGTAAAATTGATTAAAAAAAACCTAATTACTTCTTGTGGCCTGCATATTCACAACGAGTACAAATAGCAATTCAGATTAAGACTAGGCGATTTCCTAGTCAGATATTGACTTGGGACTATATTAGGGCGAATCACAGGCGAATCACTGCTAAGTTACTTGGGCGCAGTCATATCTGCTGAATTCATACTGAAATCCCCTATGGAAATCCCCCAACTTCCGTCAACATACCGGCGTGAATAGTAGCTAGCTATTTTTCCTACAGTAGACATAGTGAATGGCGATGAACATGGCGGATTTTGCGAGAGATGAAAAGGGTGACTTCTCAGACAGTCAAGATCCAGAACCATACCTCTACGAACCAGAGAATTTCAGAAGAGGAGCTGCATGCTTTGGATATAGAAGACAGAAGGAGGTTGCGATCTCTCAACAGACTGAGGACGTGAGGATGAGAGCCAACATGAACTGGTGGTGTGAGTGTATGTCCTTTGCTTGTTCTCACAACCTTTTGCTATGCAGGCAATTACCATGTTTGCTGTAACTGTAGCTGTAACTTCTCAAACTCAACACAATCCAAAAGCGAAGATACTCGGCGCAGGTCACGTCCGTATGTTGACGGATTTCAGGTGTTGCGTGATATCTCCGCGCCCAAGCAGCAGTGCTTCGTCTTTGCTTCCCCCCAATATAGTCCCAAGTCAATATCTGCCTAGGAAATCGCCTAATCTTGATCTGCATTGCTAGTTGTACTCGTTGTGAATACGCAGGCTACAAGAAGTAATTCGTTTTTTTTTTTTGTTTGTTTTTTTTATCACTTTTACTCACAACATGCTACCTGACAACATAGGATTCCATTCATTATGCTAAGCTAAGCTAGCGTCGGGGCTGCCAAACTAAGACAATGCATGCACTGAGACAAAAATGGTTTTGCCCACCTATCTTAATGTAGGGGAGACGGTGAATAAGCCCTATTTCAAAAAACGGTGGAGTGTTCCTTTAACTGAAAAGCTTCGGAGTTATTGGAATGGTTATATGACTTTTTTTGGGTTGAATGGTGGCCGTCTCGCTGTAGACGGTCTCGTCGTCGCGCCAACCCCCACCCCCCGGTGCCTGTGTGTGGAAAAACCGCACTTGCAACTTTGGGCCGGCGGGCCGCTCTCGCGATATAACAAATTGCTTTACGGCACTGCACACATACACGCCCCCGTCCAGGATCCGGCTAGCTATAAGAACAACTATCGTCATGGCTAAGCCGGTATATAAGAAGCTGAAAGCTAGGAAAAGCATTGTCGGAGGAACAGAGAAAGAGGAAACGGCAGACTGACCGAGCGAGGAGTCATCGGACCTGCGTTTTCAGAATGGCAAAAAAAAACGAAGTAACATGTAACTTTATTGATGTCATCTGGCATTTAGGCCCAGGTAAGCCTAACACGGTAGGCTACTTTATTATTATAAAGTGCAGAGGCCGTGAGTGCAGATACGCTCTGCGTGAGTGGTATTTACGACAATAACGTTAAATACAAGTACTCTACAGCGACTCTAGGGGTCGCTGTTTGACAAAAACGGAAATCCTGCATAGTGCCGCTTTAAAGTGGTTAAAGTAAACTATCGAATGACCTGACAAGCATTTATAGTAAACTTGAATGTGAATGCTTTAAAATGTACTTTAAACATAAATTTTTGATTTGACATTATTACAAAGTGCACTTTTAAAAAGGGTACTTAAGTGTGTTAAAAAACAGTCTTAAAAGTGTACTCTTACTTAAGTGGCCTTTTATTTCATTAGTTTTATATTATTGCATTTTGTTGTTGTTGTTGTTGTTGTTTTTAAATATAAACTTTTTTAAGAATAGAAGTACCTTACAAGTGCATGTTCAGTACAATTAAACACTTCTTTTTCACAACAAGATTTTTGCAACTTGAGCAAGTCAAATCATCCAGTAAGAGTTTACAACAGGTGCTAGTGTAACCTCTGACAGAGTGTGTTATCTGTATGTTAACATCAAGCCACATTAAGCATGACATTTGCTAAGTTTACCATTCCTTAGAACTTCAACGGCCGGGGGAATTACAGAGCTTAAAGGGACAGTTCACCCACATATGCAAATGCTGGCCTTTTTTACTCAACATTATGTAGGTCTGAACCTGTGTGCTGGTATTTGTTTGTGAAAGACCAATGAAGAAATGTTCAAGTATGTTCATGCGTTTACCATAAAAGTGGTCAATGTTACACATGCACTATAAAGTCTTCTAAGCCACACTAAAGCTTTGTGTGAGAAAAACAGACCAACGTTTCTATTCACTGAACATCTTTCCATCTGCTGCAGCTCTTAATTCTCATTCTGCATTCTGCATATTCAAACTGGCATGTCGTGTTTTGTTATGACAAGCAAGAGCGCATGGTGTTGACGTCCAGTGTCAATGGCTTCAAACCCGGTGTGACGGATAGACGTATCATGAATTAGTTTGTCACAAATAAAATAAAATATTTCATTTATCAAATGAGATTCAGATGAGGGGAATATTTTCAGTGTTAATTAATTACTTAAATTTTGTTTTGTCCAGTGTTATTTTAGTATCACTGATATACTATATATATATATATATATATATATATATATATATATATATATATATATATATATATATATATAAATTTAGTCAAAAGCCTCTGCTAAATGACTAAATATATATATATATATAGTTAACGATAATAGCCCTGTTCCTCACATATTGTTTGACTTAAGTCGACTTAAATAAAGTGCACACAAGTCATATGGATTCATGTTGAATCCCCTGAATTTGATAAGACCCCAGTCGCCATATTTATTTAAAAACATTTTTTGGGATATGACAAATATTTGGCACCAGTTGAAATTTTTCCACAACAGATTACAGGGCATGCATTGTGTCACTTTCAGAGTTTATTCTTTGTGCAAATATGCATGTTCCTGCAGATGGGCTGCAAACCTCTTTTTGGCTCTCTGTCCTGCATGAGTCATTGCTTCTCTAGACTGTAGCTTTTGGTTGCTAGTGTTTTGAGGTTTATGCTTTTCTTTCTGTCTTTATCTGATTTCTCATCAAGATATTCCCCTATCTAACTCTATTAGGCTTACTGATAAGAACCCACAGACCGAAGGCTATTTCCCTTAAACATTTCTCCATTGCACAAACTCTAACAAATAACCCTGCACTGCATTCCTTAAGCCTACATCTGCCAACACCTTCTCGCTACAATGGCCTCAGTATTTTTTATTTATTTTTTGGCATGCCATCATATGGCGGCGTGGGCTGTAATGGTGTGCTGACAGGTTTAGGGTGAGGTATTTTTTTTTTTTATACACCAGATCAGCCCCCTGAGGAACTGAGCAGGCCTGTGGCCTTCAGCTTTTAATCAAACTGACTTATTATGAACTAATTGTTGATATAAACTTTTAACGGATTGGACAAATCACTTTCCGTTCAGCACATTGTCATTTCTGACGTGTCTTTCCAATGCACATTTGGTTTTGATTGCGTGAGCTGTGGTGTGTGTGTTCCGTAATGATGCTTAAACACTGGCGGTGTGTGTGACTAAGGCTTGCTCATGCTGAGCAGTGCTTCAGTTCATTATGTGTTAGAAGACTGCATAAAGAAGTCTCTGATTGAAATCCCAGCTGTCCGTTACACACACACACACACAAACTCCATGGAAAATGCACCAGAGCTCAGGTCCGTGGGCTTCCCGTCTGCACTCCTCTGCTTTCCTCTCTGGTCCTCTCGCTCAGGTCGACTTGACTCCCATGTCCCACCTGGACATGACACATCCTGTAACACCTCCGTGTGAAAGCCTCTTCCACCTCTCCAGTCTTCCATCAGTGGCAGCTAATGAAGGTATTTGTTACTGTCAGCTCATCTGGCCTCCATTACACCCCTCAGTATTTGCTCTCCTTTTGGTCAAGGCACTGTTATTGTTTTGCAGCTTCATTATGCTCTGGTTTTGCAATTTTTTTTATGTGCATTTTCAGGACGTCCAGCTCTGGAAAAAGAGACAGGATTGTTTTCGATGCTGTCTTCAGCCTGCCAGCAGTATGACCTTGAAAATAACCCCCCCTAATCCCCCCCCCACCCCCCCCCCCCCCCCCCCCCCCCCCGCCAAAAATTAAGTCTATGGTTTATTATAAAGTCACAACACGCACTTGCGTGCTTCGGCATGATCCTGATGACCTACGCATACTAGTTTACGTAGCTAGAGGTATCATGCTCATTCAAATAAGCTGACTGTAAATGGATATTACAAAAAACTGCATATGTATTAAAAAAAAAAAAAAAATAGGTTAGATTTGACTAAAATGCATATCCATATGACATATATATATGCCAGTGATCATCATGCATTTTGGTCCTCTTTCATGCTAAAAAGTGTACCACTACACAAGCTAGTTGCCAGTGCTTTTTGGATTACTTACAAACTGTAATCCATTGCTGAATACAAATTACATTCTGAAAATTGTAGGTAGTATTAACATAATATATTACATTGCATGACACATTTTAGGTAATACAATCTGATTACTTTTGTTTATTAAAAAGAAACATTTTAAAATTAAAACGATTAGAATAAAACACTAAAAATATGTTACTTGTTTATGCTGTGTGGCCTCTCAATTTTCCATGTAATTATAGATGTAGTTTAATTGAATATAAATATGTGTATCGCAGTTTCACTAGCCGCGTTTCCATTACCCTACAAATTGCACAAATATAAATTGCGAATTAAAAATACACCCAATGGAAACCCGTAAATTCCTATATATCCCATACTCCTATTTATCAAAAAAAAATAATAATTACGCTCTCATGAGGTGGTTTTTCAGGCAATTAAAAAAAGGAATATTTTGCAAAACTGCAATGGAAATATATTTTTTTTTTGCATTTACAGGCGTGGTATGTTTGGACAGAAGATGAAACAGAGTCTACTCCCAAGTATAAGGGTCTTTCCTTGCCATTAATGCTTGGATAACACACCTACGTCTCCTTTGATTAAAAATAATGGCTAGTGCAGTGGCTGGGATATACGTAAACCTACCAACATCCGTTACCATGATTTTTGGAATGACTTATCGTGAGAGGAAACATGACGCTTTAGTCGCATAACATTGGTTAATGAAAACGCAGTCATTTCGCAATCGTTTTTTATCGACAATTAGAAAATATCCCAAAAGTTTTGCGCAAATCTGTAATGGATCAACGCTACTGTTCCACAGCATGTGATTGGCTGTTTGCTACTGATGTCACACCTAAACTCAGGATCAAAGCCTGAGTTGACAGAGAAAGTTGATGATCAGCATCATGGTACCAACAAAGACTGATTGGATTGGTTTTGTCAGCTCGAAACTAATCCTGCAACCCTGAGTTCCAGGACTTCTAGTTGCAGTAAAATAAATAAACCAAAAACATACATGAAGTGCATCCTTATTTTATACACACACACACACAGTCCTTTTTTTTTTTGATCATGTTTTATTTTGCCTAAACCATCAGTAAGTCAATCAATCAATCGATCAATCAGTAAATAAATAAACATGCATGAGGCCCCTGAATATAAGTGCATCCTCACGCACTGACATATTCATACGCACAAGCGCTCCTCAACGCACAGGGACACATTATTCACACACACACACGAACACACACACGCAAGGCTGCATTCCCCTTCCATCAAGTAAGCCAGTAAAAAGTCTGTGACTATGATCAATGTTTATTGCTCTTGGCACTTCGTCAGAAGTTCCCTTACCTGGATGTGGCTAATTAATCGTGTCAGGCACAAGAAGTGCAAAGCAACTCATATATGGAGATGAGATCAGCAGTGGAGCAGAGCAGAGAGGAGACGGGCTGGGCCGAGCTCTGCTGACTGGAGATCAGCCTCTGCACCTGAACAAAAATCGTGGCCTTACAGGCAAAGCGGGACTTCCCAGTCCAATTACACAAGCTGCAGGCTCATGCATTGACAAATAAACAAACGAGTTTGCGATGCTAATAAAAGCGCTGGCTCAGTTAGAATCACTTCTTGCCATTACAACTAGCAGGATAAGAAGAGTGTAATCATTTTGCATGTGTATGAAGGGCACTTTCCTACTGTCCCATTACATTTTTAAAAGCTTTAGAGGCACAATTGTTGTATTTTTAGTTATTTATTTTCTGAACTAGATTGAGGCCCTTAAGATAGTGATTTCGGTGTCCCACATTTTAGATTCAACCTTGTTACCTTTGTTGTGACCCAACAAGTGACATAATTGTAAAATGTCCAATTATATTATACTACAATTTTTAACATTTATTGCTTGACAATAACAAAATAATTAAAATAATTTACAGTAACTGATTACATATAATCTGGATTACGTAATCAGATTCCAAAAGTTAAGTATTGGGTTAAAATTGGATTATTTTAATATACTCGTGATCAGACTACAGTTACTTTTTTTATTGATTACATACTCTCCACACAATACCAGTAAATTCTCATTATTTATTGATTGTCCCTCATTCTTCTTTTTCATGTTCTAAATTTTCCTTTCTAAAAAAGCATATTGCTTACATACTGTCACGTTTTCTATGTGTTTAGTTATGTTCGGTGATCTTGTTTTCCCCCTGTCGTTGTGATTTTGGTTTAGTCCTGTTATTAGTTCAGTTTTGAGATCTTGTTTCCCCCCGTCTTTTGTGATTTTGGTTCAGTCCTGTTAGTTTTCCCTGTCTGTTTAATTAGAAATTCCTGTCACCTGTGTTCTGTTAATTATCCCATTAGTCCCAGTTCTTTTAAGCCCTGTGTTTTCCCTCAGTGTTTGTTGGTCGTCGTCCGTGTATGGTTGTGTGTTCTCTGAAGTCCTGGCATTTGTTCCTGTTTATTTCTGTAAGTTGAGTTTTGTTAATAAATCAACTATATTGAAGTTCTCATGTCCTCGTCTTCGGCTACCTGCACTCAACCTGACACATACATTCTTCTATTCACGTCTTCTAGTTTTGTGAAATTGCAACATTACATAATGATCACTCTTTGAGTCAATTAACCATGTATTGCATGTAATGTGATGTTTATTGTTTAATGCATTTCATGTTGTTGATAACAAAGAATGGACTACATTTTCTTTCTCTTTGTATTTTCATATCAATATGGTTGTTACGACCCTCCTATGACTCATACCCGTCTAGGGCTTTTAGGAGGGGAACACATATAACCATCTCAGACACGTCACACTGTAACACTGAATGAGGTGAGAAAACACGAGAGACCACTGAATAAAGTGAATAAGTTTTAATAAATATGATAATGAATAAAGATATAACAGAACCAACCACAAAGGAAAAAGGGGAAACTGAATTGTGCCAAAGTAATGAAAGTAACATAAACATAACGGTTATAACACATTAAACAACTAATACTAGGATACAAAGAAAACCCAAAAAGAAAAATCTTCAACGTCCAAGACGTCATAACTAAAACTACACTAACTAAAAAACATAAATACAGCGGGTGGCACAATTCCCTAACTAGTGTTTTTAATACTAGTTATATTTTAATACTAGTAATATTTTCAGACAGATTTCACTACGTGTGCACCATGTATGTCACGTGACAAACTTACTTATCCCCTTCTTCTCTGTAGACCGCCACGCTCACAAAGGAGAAGGTTTTGGACGCAGCCAAAACAAAGATCAATGAGCATACATGTGAACAACGTACAAGGTTCTCTCAAAACAAGACAAGGTTCTCTCAAAACACGATCAGGCAAAGTTCTCACAAGACAGCCAAGACAAGGTTCTCTCCCAGCCTGCAGCAGCATGGTCTTTAAGTATCCACTTCACCAGGTGTCACTCATCACGCTAATGCCGATCCCGCCTTCCAAGGCGCGGCCACTCATTGTCTTAACTGACAAACACGATAGCCAATCAGCAACATCCTAAGAAAAGTGAAAGTGAGAGAAACAGAGCGGAAAAACAATTCCCCTCCCCGTCACACACACAAACGTTCCTTACGGACGTAACACCCCCACATTTAAGATTTTAAACCCGACGTTTAAATAAAACAATAACACCAAAACTTCATCATACCCACACTTTTAAGATTCAGGCTCTAGAAAGAGTATCTGCGAGGATATTTTCAGATCCCTTCTTATGGTGAATCTCCAGCCGAAAATTCTGTATGAACAAAGCCCAACGCATTAATCGTTGGTTTGCATTATACATGCGAGACAAAAATACAAGGGGTTGGTGATCCGTAAACACAAGAATAGGCAAATTAGAAGAACCCAGATAAACTTCGAAGAATTGTAACGCTAGTAACAATGCCAAGGTTTCCTTCTCGATGGTAGAATAGTTTGCTTGATACTTGTTAAACTTACGCGAAAAAAAAACACACTGGATGGTCCACTCCATCCTGCGTTTCCTGAATCAGAACTGCACCAGCGCCTACTGCGCTGGCATCAACCTCTAACTTGAATGCCCGCTCAAATTGAGGAGCGATCAAAACAGGGTTTGTACACATTAATGCTTTCGCATTTTCAAAGGCTACCTGACATTCATCTGTCCACACAAAAATTTTCTTAGGACTGAGGAGATCCGTAAGCGGGGTTACCACGGTAGCGAAATTCTTGCAGAAACTTCGGTAATACCCAATCATACCCAGAAAACGCCTCAACTCTCGCCTTATAACTGGCACCGGGAAAACGGTAATAGCCGCCACTTTCTCCTCCACTGGCTTTACTTGTCCATTTCCCACATGTTTTCCCAAATAAGTCACAGTTGCTTGACCAAACACGCATTTCGCGAAGTTAACAGTTAACGACGCACGTTCCAACCGTTCAAACACAGTACGTAAGTCAAATGTTCATTCCAGTCATTGGAAAAGATCACTAAATCGTCCAAATATGCTCTACAATTCGGAACGCCAGCAAGAACAGTTTGTATCAACCGCTGGAACGTAGCAGGTGCGTTTCGTAACCCGAACGCCATAACTTGGTACTGTAGGAAAGAATCCGGAGTTACAAAAGCAGATATGTCAGACGAGCGTGCTGTTAATGGCACTTGCCAGTACCCCTTCAATAGGTCAAGTTTACTAACGACTTTTGCTGAACCAACACTATCAACGCAATCCTCCATTCTCGGTAATGGATAGCAATCAGGTACGGTGACAGCGTTAACCTTTCGGTAGTCCGTACAAAAACGGAAAGAACCATCAGGTTTCTTTACCAACAGACATGGTGAACTCCATGGACTATGACTATGACGATCTAAATCATTTTTTAACAAATAGTCAGTTTCAACCTTCATTGCGGATCTCTTAATTTCGTTAACACGATATGGATGTTGCTTTATCGGTTTGGCATCTTTAACTTCAATGTCATGTTCCAGAACACCAGTCTGAGAGGGAACATCAGAAAATAAAGCTGGGAATGACATAAGTGCCATCACATCACCTCTTTTCTCATTGGGTACAGAAGACAAATGAGAAGACAGATTAGACAGTATAGCAGAGTTTTCCAACTTACTACACTGTTGCGGAGTATTTCTCAACATCAGTCCATCCTCATCAGCATTCGCATCACCCTCTACAACAGACAAAACTGGTGACGTTACTAACACTACATGGTCAGTGTCCTGCTTCACAGGCTCACACTCGTCACGTTCGTGATAGGCTTTAAGCATGTTAATGTGGCAAACACGCGTTTTGCGCCGTCTGTCAGGAGTGCAAATTACATAATCCGTATCACTAAGTTTCTTAACAACATTATACGGACCCAAAAATTTAGCAGACAAAGCTGACCCTGGTATCGGTAATAATACTACTACTTTATCATTAGGCAGAAAAGACCGTACCACAGCATGTCTATCAAATCGATCCTTCATCTCTGATTGCGCGTTTCTCAAAAACTTACGCGCAAGGTCGCAAGCACCATGCAACTTCGCTCGGAATCGATTAACATAATCAAGAACGTTCGTTCGTTTCTCTGTTTTATCCTCTAACATCTGGTCTTTTAGAACTTTTAATGGTCCTCGAAGTGTATGTCCAAAAACCATCTCGGCTGGACTAAATCCAAGTGATTCTTGCACACTTTCTCGCGCCGCAAATAACACTAACGGAATACCTTCATCCCAATCTTTACTTGTGTCCATACAAAATTTTCGGAGCATGGCTTTCAAAGTCTGATGAAATCTTTCAATTGCACCTTGACTCTCTGGATGGTATGCACTAGAAACTCTGTGCTCAATAGACAAAGACTTTAGCGTTTGGGTAAAAACTTGCGACAAAAAATTTGTACCTTGGTCTGTTTGGACAACTTTCGGAAGTCCAAAAGTAGAAAAGAACTTAGTCAAAGCTTTCAGAATAACAGGAGCCGTTATCTTCCGCAATGGAACAGCCTCGGGAAATCTGGTCGCTCTACACATTATAGTACATAGATATTGATTACCTGCTTTCGTTTTCGGTAATGGTCCGACACAATCAACCAGTACCTCCTCAAACGCTTCTCCTATAAACGGGATAGGAGACAGTGGAGCGGGTGAGATAACCTGATTCGGCTTTCCTGCAATTTGACAAGTATGACACGTACGACAAAATTTTGCAACGTCTCGCTTCAACCCAGGCCAAAAAAAATGCTGAAGAATACCATGGTAAGTTTTAGTTACCCCTAAATGTCCAGAGAGCAAATGTTCATGTGCTAAACTCAAAACATGAGAACGATATCTGAGTGGAACTACCACTTGATATACCACGTTCCAATCTAGATCCTCCTCAACATTAGCACACCACTTTCGCATAAGCAAACCATTGTCTCTGAAATATGCAGTATTTCTTTTCTTAGCGGCCTCACAACTTATCACAGCTAATAAACATTTCTTCAAAGAAGAATCATCATTTTGCGCCATCACAATCTGAGAATGAGTAACTGGTAAATTTAACGAAACGAAGCTTTCTAACACATTCTCTGAATTCTTCACCTTAAGAACCTTTTCAGAAATTTTATTTGTCTCTAAAATTCTCTCACCCTCTGCCAACACATCTCCGATCAGTGAATCAGCCAAGTCAACTTCACCCACCGTTTTAGCTGACTGAGCACGAGTCATGGCACAGGAAGAAAACACTTCAGGGTGCTGACTGACAACATCACCTAACAAACAAACCTGTGGAACATCAGTCACTTATAGAACTGGCAAAACTTTGCCTCCAGCTAAATCATTTCCCAGTATGAGAGTTATTCCTTTAACAGGAAGTGATTTCCGAATTCCAACTCGTACAACACCTGAAAGTAGAGAACATCGTAAGTGTACATTATGCAAAGGCACAGACACTACTTGCATTTCTATTCCACGAATCAACACACTTGAGCCACAATATGATTTGTCAGAGAACGGTAACACATCAGACAGCATAATAGATTGCATGGCACCAGTATCTCGGAGAATAGAGATTTCTCTCCGATCCTCTTCCTTTCCAGACAACGAAACAAATCCTGGCATAACGAAAGGTTCATAATTTGCATCAAAACCCTCAGTACAACACGATAGTTCCGACGGTGGTACAGTCTTTACGAACGCAACACTTTTCGGGTCCCTAGATTACTGTTTACGCATCAGCACCGGGCAGTCAGCAATCAAATGTCCGGGTTTATGGCAATAAAAGCAATCCCTTAGCTCTTTCGAATTCGGCACACCAGATTTTTCCCGAACACCCTGAGTTCGAGATGGACAACCAGTCCCGCTCTTTTCACTACGCGTCACGAAAAATGCACCCTTATGAGTGAGCATAAACTCGTCTGCTAAAACAGCAGCTGGCGCCAACGCATTAACCTTCTGTTCGTTCAAATAGACGACCACACGTTTGGATAAACATCCCTTAAACTCCTCAAGCAGAATTAATTCCCTTAAGGAATTGAAATCATCAACCTTAGTTGCACTGCACCATTTATCAAAGAGAAGAGCCTTCTCTCTTGAAAATTCAACAAAGGTTTGAGACAAGCTCTTCTTATGGCCTCTAAATTTCTGCCTATAGGCTTCTGGGACTAATTCGTAAGCACGTAAAATTGCTAATTTTACAGCGTCATAGTTTAAACTGTCCTCTAAGGAAAGAGTAGAGAAAACCTCCATCGCTTTACCAACTAACCGACATTGCAGTAACAAAGCCCAACAATCTTTTGGCCAACGAAAAGACACAGCAATGCGCTCAAAGGCACTAAAGTAGGAATCTACCTCGATCTCACGAAAATTTTGCATTAGTGTAATATTTTTACCAACATCGAATGACTCGGTTGCTACGGAGGAAGCAGACGCTGGGGCAACAGTAGGAGTAGGCACCACAACGGGAGAACGGTCAACAGTGGCAGCGGAACTAACTCGAGGGGGATCTGGTCGCGCAGCGGAACCCCCCACAATTCGCATTGTGTCAAGCTCCAGCTGTCGCATTCTGACCTGCGTCTCCGCCTCGATCTCAAGTTTACGAACTTGTAATTTCAAATCCATCTCCGCCTGCCTAGCCTGCACCTTCTCCTGCGATTCAAATTGCAAACGGGCCAAAAGGACTTTCAGTCTCGTTTCCCCTTTTGAGCAAATCAAAGGGAGGCAACCCCGCCCTAGCCTCAGCCTCAACCTCCGCCGTAGGCGTTAGCCCCTCCGCACCCACATTCTCACTCCTACCAGACGTACCCACCTCCACACTGTCCACAACTACAGCTTCCTCCTCCGGCAACGCAAGCACATTCATCTCTACTAATCGACTATATACCACAGACTTGATCTCTTTTTTAAGAGACTGCTTATTTACCGAGATCTGAAAATGACTTGCTATCCTCAACAAATCATCCTTCCTACAACCATCCAATTCCTCTTGCGAAGGACTATCAAGAAACCTTTCTAAAATGAACATCCTAGCGACAATAGAACCGCACGCACAAATCCTCAACACACACTGTGATACAGAAGACAGTGTCATGAACTGGTTATCTGTTTAATTCAGTTGAATCCCGGACGAGCCCCCATTATGTTACGACCCTCCTATGACTCATACCCGTCTAGGGCTTTTAGGAGGGGAACACATATAACCATCTCAGACACGTCACACTATAACACTGAATGAGGTGAGAAAACACGAGAGACCACTGAATAAAGTGAATAAGTTTTAATAAATATGATAATGAATAAAGATATAACAGAACCAACCACAAAGGAAAAAGGGGAAACTGAATTGTGCCAAAGTAATGAAAGTAACATAAACATAACGGTTATCTAACACATTAAACAACTAATACTAGGATACAAAGAAAACCCAAAAAGAAAAATCTTCAACGTCCAAGACGTCATAACTAAAACTACACTAACTAAAAAACATAAATACAGCGGGTGGCACAATTCCCTAACTAGTGTTTTTAATACAGACAGATTTCACTACGTGTGCACCATGTATGTCACGTGACAAACTTACTTATCCCCTTCTTCTCTGTAGACCGCCACGCTCACAAAGGAGAAGGTTTTGGACGCAGCCAAAACAAAGATCAATGAGCATACATGTGAACAACGTACAAGGTTCTCTCAAAACAAGACAAGGTTCTCTCAAAACACGACCAGGCAAAGTTCTCACAAGACAGCCAAGACAAGGTTCTCTCCCAGCCTGCAGCAGCATGGTCTTTAAGTATCCACTTCACCAGGTGTCACTCATCACGCTAATGCCGATCCCGCCTTCCAAGGCGCAGCCACTCATTGTCTTAACTGACAAACACGATAGCCAATCAGCAACATCCTAAGAAAAGTGAAAGTGAGAGAAACAGATAGAGCGGAAAAACAATTCCCCTCCCCGTCACACACACAAACGTTCCTTACGGACGTAACAATGGTACAATATTATTATATTCAATGTGATAAACTAGTTAGGTCAAAAGTAATCAAAGTAGTCTAAAATGTATAATGTAATGGATTATGTTACTAACTACAATTTTTGTCATGTAATTTGGAATCAGTAATGGACCACAATTTGTAAGTAAGCTACCCAGCACTGTATATATAACATTTTGTTTTATTTTCTGAGTTTAAGCGCCTCCTTTCACTGAACATTTTTAAAACAGAAAAAAAGTACAATATTCATTGGAATATGCTGGAGTCTGCATGAATTTATGTCTAGCTTTATAGACATGCACACTCTATAGGACCACATTAGAGTTTTACCTGGGTTTAATGTGTAATTGATTTTTTTTTCTAGGCACTGCAGTAAGGATGTAGTTTGTGACTGCGGCGTCTCAGTTCAGATTGACTGAGGTGCTTTCAGCACTCTAATGAGTGTTGTAAATTACCAGCCTTAAAGCGAGTCTGCACCATGCTGCAAGAGATGGTGTTTTAAAGAAGAAAAAAATGGCCAAGAAATTTATTATTCTTCTGTGATATGAATGACTGTGACTACTTTCACATAATGTTAAAAGTAGGTCCGCTGATTTACAACATGCCATTTCCCAACAAGAAGCAAAAGTGTAATTCCGGGATAGTAAAACACTTTACGATACATTATTAAATCGACGATTTAATGTACCAACTCGAAAATGTGTTAGCAGGGAATATACTCATATTTGAAAATACATCAGATAGGTTGCCCCTGTTGAACAAATGGCAAGAGTTGTCCCAAGAAAAAATCCAACTTTCTTTTTTATTTAAGCAGTTCTCTATTGTAAATAGTCAAAGATATACTGCTAAATGACATTTTAAAGACGCATTATTTTATTAAGCAAATTAATTAAGCACCATCATAGAAAATCAGTTCTTATTCATAAACTACTCAAGACCACTTGAGACTGTTAGTCTTTGACTACTGATGCTGTCCAGTGATATTCACAGTTTTTACTATATTGTGTATTTTAGCACAGCTACCATACAGGATTGACCAATCAGTATCCAGAACGGCAACTATCCATTGTAAAATAACCATTAGGACAAAGCGGTAGGATACAACCCAGACAGTAACATGCCCAACTGCAGCAACTCACCCAGATCCAGCATGGAATCCAGATGTGGCCCGGATCTGGGCCGACACTATATTGATGTCTGGGAAGTTTATTATTTAAGCTTTTGATTATTTCAGGTGAGCATGTGGCATAATTCATGGTAAAGGCCCGTTCACACCAAAGGCCAGATTTACTAAACAAGGCAAATTAGCATGAGAACGCAATTCCAAAAAAGCGCAGATGGAAGTGGAAAGTTCTGTGTATGATCTACTGACAATGCACAAATTAAAGAACACAGACTCAGCTGGATCATTTCCACAATGACCAACGCAATCCACTAAGAGCAGGGCAAACTAGCGTCTGGTTTAAGACGTGTTTTTTTTTTGAGCGGTAAATAATCGCACACATACCAGTAAATTGACTAACGCAAACCTTAGTAAATCATCTTGCATGATTCAAGAACGCTAACTATAAAAATAACTATAACGATAACTATATTAGCATCCACACGACGGACGATAACATTGTTTATTATAAGAGCACTGCAGTTATGCACTGCAAAAAATGCTTTTGTCTCCAGTCCAGTCCAGTTTTTGTTTCCAGTCCAAATATCTAACAATTCTTAAATCAAGAACCATTTACTAGATGAGTAAAATGACATAAGATATGATGTCTTGTTTTCTGAGGGAATAAACCAAAGTTAAGTGAGTTTTTGCTTAAAAAAAGCTAAATTATCTGCAAATGGGGTGAGAAAAATAATGTTAATTCAAACAGAAACAAGGTTATTTATCTCACCCCATTGGCAGATAATTCTGCTTGTTTTAAGCAAAAACTCACTTAATTTTGATTCATTTCCCCAGAAAACAAGACTTACTATCTTACGTCATTTTACTACTTTAGTAAATGCATCTTGATTTAAGAAATGTTTGATATTTGGACTGGAAACAAGACAAAAATACTATTAGTATTATAAATACTAAAGTAAAATATTAAAGTATTTTTTTGCAGTGTGTCATCTGCCGCTTTAAGGCCCGGTTTCACAGTAAGGGCTTAGATTAAGCCAGGATTAGGCCTTAGTTCAATTAGGACTTTTAAGTAGCTTTTATTAACATGCCTTAGAAAATAAAACATTACTGGTGTGCATCTTGAGACAAAAAAAATGGCACTGACATATTTTAAGAAATATCAGTGAAAGTTGCTTTCAATTAAAACAGCTAAAACATGAATTTTAGTCCAGGACTAGGCTTAAGCCTTCTGTAAAACCGGGGATAAATGTTCGAGGTCTTTAAAGTATTTTGTTTTCTTAATGTTTTTATTGTTCATCAGTTGGAAAAAATCTGAAAAGTGATTCTTATGATAACGTTCACTATTCTCACTAAATTGGACTGATAATTAAAACTTTATAGTTATAGTTATTGTTATCGTTCTTGGTGTGAACTGCCCTCAATACTGCAAACCCAATCATTTTAGATCCGTCTTCATATGCTTTTGTGAATAATGAATTAACATAACGTGAATTAGCAAAATGAAGAAGTGTGCATTTCAACCTCAAAAACATTATTATCGACCACGACCACCACAAAAGCCCACCTTTCCATTCTATGCATAGTATAAATGTATTAAAATACATTATGTTTACCATGCCCTGTGGCTGTAATGGAAATCACATGACTTTAATTGGCAGCTGTGAACGATAGCACCTGCAAACAACTTGGCGGTTGTTCTCTTGGTCTGGCGGGAGTCTTACTGCGCAATTTAAACAAAGACTGATCATTGAGGCAGAAAAAAAAGCAGGGTTGCGAGGAGAGAGGGAGGCCTGACAGCACATGATTGATGATTGGTCGGCACCCTAAGCCTGACACCCACCACTCACCCGTTCTGCATTTACAACAAAGTCACCAGTGTGTCGTCCGCCTGCGCCCTACCCCGGCGCAGCCAATCAATACTGCGGCCCAACACTCCAAATCACACTCGACCACATACTGCTGAGTAGACACAAGACACGGGAGGGCACATCGTACATGTAGATTAAAAATCTGCCAACGGTAACCTTACACAGAAGACACACACAAGCACTCACGTTACGCGCCAAAATGTAGGTCTGCTCATGCTGAGATCACCTGAGAGATAGAAGGACAAAACTAGCGCCCAATGCCTGAATAATCAAACTCTCAGAGCAACTGCATTGTAAACACTTGAATTATAAGTTTGTTTAAAACTCAAGTGTTTACTTTTTCAGAATATCACATGAATGAAGTCAACCCAGACCAACTGCAATCCAAAGAGAGCAACTCTGAGAAACACCACTACAGTATCTATCTATCTATCTATCTATCTATCTATCTATCTATCTATCTATCTATCTATCTATCTATCTATCTATCTATCTATCTATCTATCTATCTATCTATCTATCTATCTATCTATCTGTCTATCTGTCTGTCTGTCTGTCTGTCTGTCTATCTATCTATATACAGTAAAATTGCTAATTGGTTAACTGTTAAAGGGGCACTCGGCAACTCTAGATATTTCTTCGCTGATTTTCACTTTTGTTGTTGCATGTTTTCTCAACAAGCTCCCCCTACAGCTGGGAGGCGTATATTTCACAACAATGTCAAAAACTCACTTGCGGCACCCTCCTCCCCCTCTCTACCGCTGCTCATGTGCATTTGTTATTATCGGAGCCGGCCAACTTTATCGTGTGGAGCTAATGTCTACCGAGGTGGGTAATACATCATACACATTGAGGGCGGCGTGTGTGTTTATGTCGAATTCCCGTAAAGCAGTTTGTGTTTCTTGCTCGTTCTCGCTTCTCACGAGACTTCCTACTTCCAACTTACCGGGACGTTAGTCCCCATGTTGCAAGGTTGGTTTTCCGCCTGGGAACGCTGGGGGGAGCGGGGAAAGTCACCATTCTCACCGGAACAGGTTATTACACCATCCAAATGATTTCTAAACGGTTTTATTAAGTTGAAATAGTTGCCGAATGCCCCTTTAAGTTAAAAATGTTCATGGTTAACTGTTAAGTTTCCTTACCATATGGTGAAAAACTGTAAATGGTTTAATATCACAATGTACGATTGACCATATTTTATGAACAAGCCACTTATGATGAACTCTGATTTTCATGTGGATTTCAATGTGCCACATGTATTATCGTGGTGGTTATCGGTACGTTTTAAAATAAAAACGCAGATTTTGGAAGTTTAATTAAGTAGGTATATTAACAATATTTCATATAAGGAAACAGGCTGCAATATTGTAAAGTGTTATTACATTTTTTTAAACTGTTTTCTATTTTTATATAATTTAAAATGTAATTTATTGTAATTATTGTAATTTATGTAATTAAAATGTAATTTATTTATATGAAATATTGTCAACTATGTGATGGGAAAGATGAATTATCTAGTCTTCAGTGTCACATGATCCTTTAGAAATCATTCTAATATGCTGATTTGCTGCTCAAAGATGTGTTCAGTTGATCAAAAGTGAGAGTAAAGATTTCTGTTTCAAATAAATTATGTTCTTTTGACCTTCTGAAGGATCTTGTGATAGAAGACTGGAGTAATGATGCTGAAAATTCAGCTTTACATCACAGGAATAAGTTACAATTTAAAGCCCCCAGTTTTTTAATATTGTAATGATATTTTAAATATTACAGTTTTTACTGTACTTTTGATAAAAATAAATGCAGCCTTGGTGAGCAGAAGAGATTTAAAAACTTAAAATTATTTTTAAAAAGTTACGTCAACCCTGTTATTTTTTATATCTTATTCTTTCAAAATCACTAATTAAAAAAAAAGTCTTAAAGACAGTACTCTTTAAAAAAGAGAACTCTCCAAGGACAATTCAGTCTTCTCTTTTTATTACTTTAAATTATGCTTTTGTTTTGTCAGTATAGACAACAATTGACAAAAATGTCAATAATAAACCACTGAACACCTGTCAATGATAATCGGAAATTTAAATTCCCTTTCTATAAACACTGTAGTTTATGACCTTAAGCACAAGAATTGTAATGTCAAATTAAACTGCAGAATTGTCAACCCTGTTACCTTTCTTAAAGCGCGATATATTCCAACATATTAAAACATATTATTTATCTTGTGAGGGCACAATGTAACTTATTAAGTATTAAACACGTGATTAATAAACTGTTAAAAAATCTTACAAGACAATTTATTCAATTTACAATTTATTTATTCTCATTGAACTGAAGCACCTATCATATATTAATCAAAACTTTGTCTTTGGCTTTAGCTTCCTCCTTGTATTATCATGTAAAAGATATTTTCAGGGTTATGATTCTAGTGGGTGACAGAAGAGATGTGTTTTCAATTAACTCCTGATCCAGGGACTGATGGTAATACAATCTAGTACAGATTTTAATCTTTTTCGCAAATGCTCAGATTTGTGTGTGTGTGTGTATGTGTGTGTGTGTGTGTGTGTGTGTGTGTGTGTGTGTGTGTGTGTGTGTGTGTGTGTGTGTGTGTGTGTGTGTGTGTGTGTGTGTGTGTGTGTGTGTGTGTGTGTGTGTGTGTGTGTGTGTGTGCGTGTGTGTCTTCTGCTAACTGTTATTATCAGCCATAAAACCAGAAGTAGTAATAAGATATATAATAGTCTTACTGATATTATTTATTATCATGATTTTGTCTTTTATAGTTTGGTCATTATCTGCCAAACCATACTAGTATTCTTATTTTGGCCATAATTCGCTCTCAGATTGATCTCCGCTGTCATTCAAGTCAAGCAGCCACTGACTCAAGGACACAGGAATCTAAATCAGCAGTTCAGAAACCCACCAGCAACGAGATGGCTTTCATCGAGGATATGACATTTGCAGCAGTATTATCATCTGGTCATCTCAGTGGTTCAGGGACATGTCAGCATCCTTATTAAACTCAATTGTGAATTGAATAAAGCAGTAAATGGAGTTCTGTTTTTCAACACTAAACCTGCTGCTTCATAGAGCTGAAAGTAAAATAAATCTTTTGCAATACAGTAAATCTGGCATGTTTCAACTCAACGACTGGACTTTGTTCAAATTATCTGTTTAAAAATATTTAATTCACCACCATTCAGTTCTGTCTGCTTAAAGACATTACAGACAAACCCACAGAACCATTTTTGGAAATGGTTGCTTCCAGACATAAGTAATATCTTGAAGAATATGAGAAAATCTATTTTAAATTATTAGGTGGCCTACATTATTTGCTTTTGCACAAATTCCTCTGCATGACTATATGAGAGCTCCAATAGTTATTTTCTTTCATTTAAAGTGATGAGTGTCATATTAGCGTTGAATTAAATTTTTTTTAATATAAATTGATCCCATTACAATAACATTCATGTCTCATGAAAGGTGTGCATATATTTATTCATGAGCTAATAATGGAAAGCCTTTCCATCATAATTATGTAGCACGCATAACTATTTACGGTCTCTTAAAGAACATTTTAATCATTGCTTTTCAATCAAAACTGTCAAAAAATATCTCCATAATTTCCATTTTAATTAAAAATGTCATCACCTGAATGTAAGAAAAAATTTAAATCAATATAAACGGATAGTTGTGATTGGGTAGTTGTTATAAGGCTACTCACACTTGTGGCCGTGAGTCGTGGCTATATCAGGGTCGGAGATTAACTGGGCTTTGGGGCAAATATGCAACCAAAATGAACAAAAATGTCCCTCAAATTCAAGGTATGGTGCAAAAAATGCCCCGGTCAGTTAAGCTTGATCTATTGCAATTGTCACGATAAAAGTGAAATGTGAAAATTAATGAAAAGTGTTGATTGCGGCATTACATACACAGTTGATTTGATTATGTTGCATCATATTTTTTTTAGGCGTTGTTTACAGCGTTGAGCATTATAACCAATCACACATGTTTCTGTTGAGCTCGTGAATTGCAATGTCCAATCAGAGTTGTTCGGTGCGCGCGCTGAATTCTGAATCTACACAAAGGGCCCTATCATACACCTGAAATAGACTGCGCCATTGACCAACTGAAACCTGGTCTAAAGTCAATGGCACGATTTTTTTTATTTTTTTTATTTAAAGAACGCGTTAGTAATGTAAAATTAATAATAAAAATTAATTCAAGACAGGCGTCTCCAGAGAGGAAACGGATCTGCTTGTGCGCGAGGTTAAAGCGTGAGCAGACCATCTACAGGACAAGCCGGATTCCACCATATCTTTATGAACACAATATTAATCTTTTACATTGCAATCCTTTTATTTTTAATATTTGGCATGCTTGTGTGCTGCTGCAATGCTTGTGTGCCCTATTTGGTGCCCTGTGTGTTTAAAAAGCAGAGTGTACGTGCGATGTGGACCCGCCTATAGGCGCACATTACTAAAGCGTTCTTTAAATAAAAAATATAAAAAAAGTTGTGCCATTGACTTTAGACCAGGTTTCAACTGGTCAATGGCGCAGTCTATTTCAGTTTCCTCAAAATAGCAACGTGCCAACGATGCGCCTGAACACACCTCGTTTTTAGACCAGCAGCCCATGGGTTCTATAATTATCGCAAATGCATTTGCTATTTAAACAACGTGGCGCAGGACGTGAAAATAATAACTGCGTCGGGCTGAAGCTAGCAAAAAACACTTGCGTCGCACCTGACACTGCATTGCACCAGGAGTATGATAGGGTCTTTCCACTATCAAATTCTGCCATGTAAATAGCGAATCCGCCATGGCACGAGCGCAACTGGCTTTTAAAGGGAATGGGAGATGAGACTCTACACTGATTGGTTTATTGCACGTTCCGCCCAAAACACAGCCATTACTCATTAAGAGAATAAAGACAACCTTTTTAGAACATGTGCCGCGCACGCCGACCATTTTTCCCGTCGTTAAACTAGCAAAAGTGGATTCGGACACGGCCTAAGTGCACTTGCGCCCTGAGCTTTAGACTGTGCACTTAGATTTTTAAAACAGAGCCCAAAGTCTTTGATCTTCATTCGCGAATTCTCTCATCATCATAAACAACAAAGTGCAGAAATGATGTGAGTAATGGATTCATTTTGGAGTGATTATAACGGGAGTTTTTGTGAAAGTGCATAACTCACATTAGCCTGAAGTCAAGACTTCATTGTTCTTTGGTAGCTTTGTAATAACAGTTTTGTTTTTCATGCTAGGCTACTCAAATTAATAACCATATGAAATCTTGATTTTCTTATCCATAAAAAGCAAAATTTGTAAATGTCTGTAGCCAATAATTATATGAATCGACATTAATAATCATTACGATCTCAAGAGCAACAATCAAAAATAACGATTTTGTCTTAATATTGCAGCTTCATCCTCGAATGGGCTCCTGTTTTTACCTTATGCCATTTTTTTTTGTGTGTGTGTGTGTAAATGCCTGAACATGAGCAGCATTAAACAGTCTGTGAAAATAAACAAATTCCTTGTCAGATGCAGCTTTTGTTCCAACTTTGCATTGTAAAAACGGCTTTTGTTGATGTTGAAAAACCATTTGATTGGTAATAGCTAGTAATGTGATTGATTAAAGTAACTGGTTCAATTTAAGTATTTGACATACAAAGGTAAAAATAAATAAATAAATAAATAAATAAAATAATAATATTAATAATTATAAAATACCCCAGGAAATCAATTCCAGGGCGCAAATATTGACCCTTACTGGAAAAGTAAATTTCTGACCCCATGATGTATATTAACTAATTGCCTGCATGGCAAACAGCCTACAGAAGACACTTTTCTGATTATTAATATTAATGAATGTAAAATAATATTAATAATACAAATGTAATGTTAATGAACATTGGTGTCTTTTGTAATATTTCTGTTTCATAAAACCAATAAACTACATGAAGGGATGTTCTTTTTTTTCAATTAAAACAAAATACATTTCTAGTTATGAAGTGGTTTCTCTTAACTTGCTGTATTTCCCTGCTCTGTCCCAAGGTCTGAGTGTAACGCAAGCTCAGCATCAAGTTACAATAGTGACATCTAGTGTGTCTGTTTATATTTCCTTTCAAAAGCAAGTACACGCAAGAGCTCTGCTTTTTATACAGAAAGCATCCCTCCCTGATTAATAATGTTAATAACTAAATTTGAATTTCATGTATAAAATATCAGTGCGTACAGGGTAGCAAAAGAACAGTGTTGAGGTTTTAGCTAAAATTATTGTAAATTCAAATCTAGACATAAGGGAAACAGACAGACATGGTAGTAATATGCAATACTAATGGAAAAAAAAAAATGATAAAAGCAGCTTCATAAACAGATGGGGGCCCAAGGGTTTGGGCTAAATTCGATTAATACTTCAGAATAATTCTTCAGAGGTCAGAGGTCTAGTACATATACAAAGCAGATTGGCTGAGGAAAATCAATACAGTGCCACCTTTAAACACCGTAATATCCCTGATTATCACATTTACATATATTCCTACATACAAAGCATTAACCTTTATGCATCTTCGTAATAAAAATGCACCAATCAAAACAAAAAGATTTTGTATTAAACATGTGCATTTGTTTTTGTGTGTGATCCTCTTTGTGTATGTGTGTGTTGTCTGGTTAGGAGCAGTCTAAAGTGGTGGGCAGTGTGCATAATGGAGTTCCCATGCAGCTGTAAATAATTCATGCAGCAGGAAAAGAGTGTAAGCATTGACCTGCTGCATTTTCATACATTAATCTCGTCCTGACTAATGGCAGAATGCACTGAGCTGAGAGAGAGAGAGAGAGAGAGAGAGAGAGAGAGAGAGAGAGAGAGAGAGAGAGAGAGAGAGAGAGAGAGAGAGAGAGAGAGCGAGAGAGAGAGAGAGAGCACAACTCGCAGACGTCATGTGTTTTCCGGCTTGCTAATGGAGGTAAAAATCAAATATCTGTTGCGCTGTTGCATGTGTGGTGGGGATTTTCTATAGGAAAGGAATGATGAGTTAAAAGCTTCTCATTTCTTCTCATTTGTAAATAAACATGAATAATTGTTTATTCTTGTGTCCAGTCACATTATACCAAAATAATGGATATCAATATGATAAAACCGCTGTGTATCTCTAGCCACTATATAAGACTGAAGATTCTCATATATTATTTATCATTTCTAGAGTCCCCATACAGTGTATTAGCAGGAGTTCTCGGTAATTCAAGTAAGTATTAATCTAATTGCATTTTTTTTCCCTGCACATAAATAGAAGCAGCATTAGTAATCACTAGAGATGAATAAATATTGCATCAAGAGCTCCTAATGGTGCACTTTTCCATACGATCATTTATCCATCCATTAAAACAAAAGGTTACATTCCTGAGATGATGCCACTCCATGATGATGTTCCAAAATGCCTAGGTAACATTTTAAGGCATCATTCACATACTCTAGACACAAAGACTGTTCCAGAAGGGTTGAAACATAAAATATTTTTGGAATGTACAGATCTCCGAAATTATGTGGGAAGAAGCCTGGTTAAATCCATGTACATTTTGTATTTCAAACAAGGAAAAAATCTATAATCAAAATTCATGGACATTGACAATGAATGCACTTTTTGTACTGTACGTAAAAATCATCCGTTTTATAACTGTGATCTGTCTTCAAAATTCTGGTCTGATGGTCTGTTTTATTTGACACAAGAACGCACACGGAAGAGACACAGAGACAAGACATCATCACTCACTTTCCTGACCCCACCAACAAAGCGTTGTGCTGTTTCAAGGACTCTTCCCATTCAACTGCTTTGAAAGACATGTTATGCTCTTACATAAAGTATGTTGTGAATTTCTATATTCTGCATGTACATACTATATTCCCGAGCACAATCTAAAATGTAACTTATCTTTACTAGAAATAGTCACTGCAAGAATCTTCAATGCTTATTATGAACAACAAAATTAATTCTCAAATTCTTTACAATAAAATGCCCCTACTATACAGCCCAAAATATTATGGATCTTGAATTTGTTTTTTGGGGAAGAGGAAGTATTCTTTCTTTCTTTCTTTCTTTCTTTCTTTCTTTCTTTCTTTCTTTCTTTTTTTCTTTTGTAACTTTCATCTGACTCTTAAAAAAGTTTCAAAAGTTAGGCAGCATAAAGATTTGTTCTTGTGGCCAAATTCTAAGGCAGCATCATATGTATCCTTTGCAGAGAAGGTAATCCCAGAACGCACTGCGGCAAGCTCAGTGGGAAAAAAACAAACAAATCCAAGATGGCAGACAGTTTGAACAATTATTTCAATAGGCCTACCAAAGAATATTGATTAAAAAAATAGTGGTCTGATTAAATTAAAATTAAAACTAAAAATGATAAATAGATTATCATAGCCTAGATCTCTACTAAACTATATATCAATTATGACTTTGAATCTCCAATTTGATTTGTTTTTTCTTCCATTTTAGTTATGATGCTGTATTAGAAGGCAGCTGTTTGGAGGTTTTGGAACAGAGCCAAAGTGTATGTGTTTCCTTTGACATATTGTATGTCAGTTTAAACTTTATTCATACCCACCATCACAAATTACTTATTTGCTTTTGCGCATGACGGGACATTATAAAACTTGTGAGATGCCATAAACCAAACCTGCAGGGACAGCAGAAATCCACTGAGGATTTCACTCACAGAAAGCCCCATTAGTACAATCCCCCATAAGCCTTCGGTGCCCAGTGACCGAGTGTGCGTGCGAGGGTGTGAAGGATGACCAGGATGTGTCTTCTTTGTGGAAATCCTCCCAATACCAGCAGTCTAAGACCGAGAGTCAACAAGACTTATTTCAAAAGCCCCACAGTATTAATAGCGTAGCATTAATAAATCATAGCGTCAAGCAGCTTTTATCTGAACCACTACTTTGCCTCAAATGGAGGTTTTAAGCTCACAGCTACGACTTGAAAAGAAAAGTTCAAGAGAGAAGAAGAGCTAACGCAAGGCAGATACCCGAAACCAGCCCAGATCCAGATCCTGGATTGGTTCCATATACATTTATCATGAATGTATTAACAAACATACTGTACTGCACAAAAAAAGAAACCAACAGGTATTAATTGTCATGGCTCTGACACACATCTACACTGGAAGCGATCAACGTGTTGCAACACAACAAAACTATAAAGCTCTTGTTATAATCAGCGGAGCTAATCTGCAAGCAAACTGATGATCTCATTTTATAGCCATATGAAACATACTGGCAACTGAAACAATACAAGTTGTGATTATCCACACCTTTTCTGGGAAGGAAATAATTCAGCATCTTGAAAATAATTGAGTACCCCTGTTCTAAATGTGTGGTTGGTGAGAAATAAATAAATAAATAAATAAATGTTTATTACATTGAATTATTAATTGAATTGATCACCTTTTTTTTCAGAAAAATATCTAAACAAGACAATTTTTGGTTCTCTAAAATTCAATATACAGTTTGTTTTATTTCCATATCGCCATCTATTCAATCAAGCTTGTCCATCAGTCCGAGGCACAAACTACATTCCCTTTTAATGCACTAAAATAACATGTTAAATTGACAGAGAGAATTATGCAGAACTGAGATTGCCTCTGATGTTTTCAAATCCAGAGGCTGTGAAAAGAGGAACTGTTTATTCTGCAATGAGGTCATGGATGTGGTATGCGTATTCTCCGATCGATCGTCCGTGTGAACAATAAACATTTTGTAAAAGATAATTCAGCCATTGTCCACTGAGATATCAGCAATAACTGTTTGTTTAACCTTTGAAAGGCCCTTGCCGTTGTTTCTCTTTGGTGTTCAGAGGTGAAACTCAATACCCAAGCAGAGCCTGTTTATACCTGGTCGTCAAAGCAACTCCAAAACACAGAACTCCATGAATGAAATTCCAACATATCATCAATCATCCCTGACAAAAGAAGGATTGTTGTGGTATAACGAGCAGGGGAGGATAAGTCTATGTGTGTGTGTGTGTGTGTGAGTTTGTAGGCATAATGCAACATGCCCATAGTCTCTGAGCCAATTCTTGTTTCCACGGTTGTCACTATCTAACCACAGCCACCATGAACGACTCACCACTAATAATCCCCTGCATATCAAAAGATAAAACAACTAATGTAGAGTTACTCAACCAGGGTGCCCCAGGGAAAGATGCAGTTTCTAATTGGTTCCAGAAGAGTACGGTTGCAAATTGACCCTCTTGCCCACATGGCTAATCCACCAAGCTGTTGAGAGTGGACATGTTGCGGTTGTGTGTTCAGCGTTGCGGTATACGGAGGGAGGGGAGATATCAGCTATCTGAAAATGCAGCTTAAAACACCTCCCATCAGCCCCCCTCATTTTGCATTTATAAATGTTAATGAGGCTTTACAGGAAGCAGGCCAACAGCCATCATAACCCTCTGCATCCTAAAACCCAAATTTGGAGTCTGGTTCACATTTGTACCCCCGTGTTGATTCAGTATGGTGCGTTCAGGTTCAAAGCGGAGCCCGCAGAGAGGTACCATTTCAGCATGAAAGAAAACTTCTTTAACCGAAACAGGCACTGCGTGCTGTGCCTCATTGGTGGTAAAAAGTAAATAACTTTCGTGAAAAAACAAAGAAGCTGTGGAGCTTTAATGCAGATAACTCCAACTAACAGATAGACAAAAGAAGAAACCATTATGTGCCCCAATCTGCCGAATCACTAGAATGTGTAACGTGTTATGGCAACACACAAGTAAAACCTGCTTAAACTTTTGTTTTTCCTGCCAATAGTGTCTAAAGGAGTCAATAATAGCTCTTAATGACACATGTTGATGGACAGGTGTACTGTGAGAGTGTGAGGTGAGGGAGGTAGACAATGCCGCCCTCTCCGCCCTCTCTCTGATGTTGTGTGCATTCAGCTGAGCTGCTTCCTTATCTGTCAACCTGCTGTAATTTAGGCCGGCGCTCTGATCACAGCCACAACCTGCCGGTCCTGTTGACGGTGCGCAGCAGTAACGCACACGGAAGAGACACAGAGACAAGACATCATCACTCACTTCCCTGACCCCACCAACAAAGCGCTACGCTGTTTCAAGGACTCTTCCCATTCAGTTGCACTTAAAGCACTCTTTAGTGCCCCCACTCGCTTCTCAGCGAGCCGATCGGATGTCTCAAAGACGGAGGGCTCCGTTTCCCTCGCCTGGCTCCCTCTCATTTACCCAAAGCAATATGTAACAGTTTCCTTATTTTCTCCAGCGGGACGGCCATGACAGTAAATCTCTATTACTAATATTCTTCCATATGGTCGCATGAAAATTTGATGGTGGAGCGCCCGAGGCTGAGGTTGCAGCTGAGAAGTGGTTGGGTAAATGTAGCGTTGTGCAAGCCAACCCAGGAGGTGCTTCCTCAGCTACATCTGCTCTGGGACGTTGAGGTGTAATCAGAGAAAGGCAGGCCCCAGAGCTTGGCTGCCACTTTTATCGGATCCTAGCTCGGAAAATGAGAGGAATCCATCATGGCGAAGGTGTTGACAGCATGTGTGTTTGGGTGTGTGTGAGCGTACGACCTTGTGATCATATGTTCCCCAGTTCACGGCACATACACTTGGCTTAGAGGTGATTTCCCTGAATTGTAGAGAGTTTGGATTTTGTTTAAAAAAATATAGCATTGCACAATATTTTGCGTAACGTCTCTGCTATGTCTTGAAATCCCAACCTTCATCTCCTCCGTGCATTTTATAACCAGAACAGACAAGTAACCCAGAGGATGTCATTACCCATTAACACTAAAATTTCCTCTGAAATTGAACATTGGCCAGAATAAGGCTCACATTGCATTGACAGTAGATTCTAATTGCTTGCTGGTAACACTTTCATCTCTGAGGTACAACTGGAACAGCTTGCCAAATCCAAGATGACTGTGCCACCCTAAGGCTCCTGTTGAAATGGTGTGAAGCCACAGGAAAACCAGTTGGCCTGATCCGATAAAGAGCCACATAATGTGCCTCACTGGAGTTCCCTGTGGAGAATACTGCATGCACATACTCTGTACATAAAAAAACAAGAATCAAAATGGCTTTGATAGCCTTGATAGCCTGCATAGCACTATTTAAACCTAAAAAGGTCTATTTTATAATACTATAAGCTTAGTTTATTTTTGGCGACTCTATACTGTAAACACATACACGTAAACCACACCACATGTTATCGTCACAACCAGACCCTCAGGCTTTTGCTGGATAGCTTTAGCAGTTTTTGCCCTTGCTGGTAAATACCATATTAGGCAGACAAAAAGCATTAAGGTCCCTTCAAAAGAAATAAGTGCCCATGAAGCAAAGATGACAGCATTCATGTTGCTTACTTCCAGGGCTGCATGCGACAGCTAAGCAACTA
Organism: Gila orcuttii; assembly: GCA_026230005.1. Classification (NCBI taxonomy): domain Eukaryota; kingdom Metazoa; phylum Chordata; class Actinopteri; order Cypriniformes; family Leuciscidae; genus Gila; species Gila orcuttii. Next base: position 35,243,858 of record JAPDVR010000019.1, on the reverse strand, counting down.
TCGTTGAGATAATTGGGGATGTTAAGGGATAGCTCTCTCAAGGTAATATAGATGTCTTTGGTCACAAAACACTCCATTGTATACATTCAGAAATCTGTTGAACAACTAGCTGACAAAAAACCCACAATATAATAGCTAAAAACAAATCACAGGTGTGAAGAGTTTCACTCCAAGCAGTCCTGATTGGGTGACAAAAGGGAATGTAGAAAGAGGTGGGAGGTAGGTATATACACACATGCACCTCTGCATGAAAGATGCATGCAATTAAATGTGATGTGGCACCACAGGCTGCCTCCAGCCAACTCAATCCATCATGGGAAACTTTATCAGTGGGTGTCCGTCCCTACATCCACCCCCCAGAGCTTCAGCGCTAACCTTCCATTCCAGACTGCCCTTGGCCGGGCCTACAACCTAGACACCATAACCTGATACCCCAACTGCAACTCTTGCACCAAATCTTATACAAAACATTATGGGTTAGGCTATAATTGCTGTTTTTTTCTTTTTCTTTTTACTGCTGTGATTGTTCTATGCAAACACAGGAAGGATGGCTTTCAATTTCAAGAAAAATGCAATAATGACAATTTATTTATGTGCAAATAAGTATTTGCAGACACCTTGCTTCACTAGGATGTTCTGCAAAAAAAAAAAAGTTGAATTCTTTGAACCATTTCTAATCTCTTGTCAATTATTTTTTGTCATTTTGCCATTTTAGTAGTACTCTACAAGTTGCCATTGCTGACAGCTATCTGTATAATGATAAACTAAGGTCAACAATACTCTGTTACTAGACAAAAGGTCATCTTACATGCAAACCCGGGGTGAACTGCTGTCTTTCTATTCTAATCAAAATGATTCAGCATTCTGTGTACTCTGTGCTTTCTCTGGGAAAAAAGATAACATCTAGTAATAAAGCGAGATGGCCGGTATCTCTTTTACATGGATCAGGTGGGACCGAGACACGGTCTGCTCAGCCTTGCCGAACATAGTCGGTCCCTATGCTCTAAATGAGGTGGTTGAGAGTACCGTCAATGACTGATTATCCTATCCCGACCCAGAGGAATGCTGACCTCTGGAGAGCACTTCATTAGCTGGCTGGCACTAGCCTGTGATTGAGATATCAGCAGTAGCGACGGAAAGCCAGCCAAGCCAGTAGAAAGGTGAGTCCCTTTGTCCAGAGACAGGTGTGTAACTGTAGCTAACTGACAGAGTTGCAAATCAGCGCCACTGAAACGCTATCTGAACAGGCTAACCGTGTCCAGATGGTCCTGTATCCATGACTATTTCTTTCTTCCTTTGTCTCCGTTTCTCATTCTCTCGTTTCTCAGATACACAGACAGTTTTATTTCTCCTCCATGCTGACAATGCATTCTAAATGTGCGTAATCCATTGTTCATGTTTACTTTGATTTGCTGCCCTCATGCATATTCATTATTCATCATTAATTAATCATTTTTCAGTATTGGATGAATTATATTCATAAAATTTCTCTGCCATTATCTACCATCTTGGATTTATTTTTGGGATGCTTCTCTAATGGAAAGCTTGATGACGTAGCAGCCGAGATATGCAGCCTTACTAGGACAAACCTAGAAAGGCTGCATATCTCGGCTGATACGTCATCAAGCGCTGCTGAAGGCCGTCGTAATTTGAGGGATTCTTGGAAGGCAAGAATTGTTCCTTGTCCTTTAATCACACAAAATCCTTTGCACACATTCCAATTCAGGAGAAAAAAAAAACTGATGGTAACTGAGTTGGCACTGAGCTTGTCTGAGTTCTTGAAATGTAAAGCAAAAATAATGTTTTTGGAGATGAAGGCATACATGTTATCTTTTGTTTTGGTATAAATGAATCACCCAAACACTAAACTGCCAATAATGTAAGCCACTGGGAGACCACAGACGGTTGTCATTTAAATTTAAATAGTATTTTTCCAAAATTAAGTTTTCATAGAATTTTCGTACCGTGGGGACAGGAACATGTCACTATTATTTATATAGCGCTTTTTACAATATAGATTGTTTCAAAGCAGCTTTACAGTGAAAACAGGAAATTAATGCAACAAAGATTGTTTTGGCCATTGTCAAATTAGCAAAAACAAGTCATTGTCCAGTTTAAGTAAGTTCACCATTGATTCTTTTCCGTTGTAGGAATCATTAGTTATTAACTTGCACGAAACCATTTTCAACTGAAAAAAGGAAAACGTCTACGGTTACGTATGTAACCCTCGTTACCCTCGAACGGAGACGTTACGTCGGATGATGACGAATGGGGTTTCGCTTAGAAAGCCTATCAACTTCGAGTATTACAAAACGAGCCAATGGCAAAGAAATGCCATGGGTCTGCGGAATTTGCATGACGTAACTCCGCCCCACCTCGTGGGTATAAAAGGAGGAAGTCCGCAACAGCAGTTTATGTTTCTTCGCTGAGGAGCCAAGACTGAGCTCAGGCGATCCCCACGGTACAGCGGAAAGTGGCAGGCAGACGTAATGTCTCCGTTCCCTACTCAGGGAACGAGGGTTATATACGTAACTGAGACGTTCCCTTTCGTTGTCACTCCGAGTTACGTCGGATGACGACGAATGGGGTTACCAGTCTAATCACGCCACCTTCTCAGCTGTCTTCCAGTGCCCTGCGTAAACAGAGATCCCTGTCATAGACGGACGAAGGACTCCATTTAACACAGGAATACCAATGTACACTGGGAAGCATATCCCAAGCTAGGGGAAGTATGCAATTAATGCCAACCCAGAGGGGGGGACTTAGAGAATACACATATGACCCGAAGGAAGCATATGGAGAACACTGGGGTGTCCAGCCGCAGGTGGAATATTTCAACCCCAGGGGTGGCAAGGTGGCTTGCCAAGGGAAAGACACATGCTCAGAGAGGCTTACAGTGGAAATACACATGTGGGGGTCGCTCAGGGGAGGGACCATGCACACGGGAGGCACCTAGCCGACGCGCAGGCAAGAGACACTGGCGCCGACGTCAGGAGTGCTGGAGGAGCTCAGGGCTTTCGGGGAAGCTCACCTGAGGAGAATATGGCACGTATCCAGTCTGTGGAGTGGAATAGCGAGCAAGCGAAGACACCTGAGCGGGTCCGGTACTAGCTAGTTGAAGCGAGTACATGAGAGGACACTAGCTCCACTCGGAGATTACAGAATCTGGCGAATGTGTTAGGTGTCGCCCAGCCTGCAGCTCTGCAGATGTCTGTTAGAGAGGCGCCATGCGCTAGAGCCCAAGAGGATGTCACACTCCGGGTGGAGTGGGCCGTCACACCAAGGGGGCACGGTCGACCTTGCTGCTGGTAAGCCCAAGCAATGGCGTCCACTATCCAGTGAGACAACCTTTGCTTGGAGAGAGCCTTTCCCTTCAGCTTCCCACCATAACAGACAAAGAGCTGGTCTGAGGACCTGAAACACTGCGTCCTGTCTACATAGGCGCGAAGAGCGCGTACTGGACAGAGCAGTGCCAAGGCTGGGTCTGCCTCCTCCGGGGGCAGTGCTTGCAGGTTCACCACCTGGTCCCGAAAGGGAGTGGTAGGAACCTTGGGCACATATCCGGGCCGGGGTCTCAGGATCACGTGAGAGAAAGCCGGCCTGAATTCCAGGCATGCTTCGTCGACGGAGAATGCGTGCAGGTCCCCTACCCTCTTGATGGAGGCCAGTGCAACCAGGAGCGCTGTCTTCATTGACAGGAACTTAAGCTCAACTGATTGCATGGGCTCAAGGGGAGCACTCTTCAGGGCAGTTAGAACCACTGAGAGGTCCCAAGAGGGAACGAGAGGAGAGCGAGGAGGATTTAGTCTCCTCGCTCCTCTCAGGAACCTGATGACCAGGTCGTGCTTCCCTACCGACTTACCTTCGACCAGGTAATGGTGTGCGGCAATAGCGGCAACATAGACCTTAAGGGTGGAGGGAGACAGCCTTCGCTCCACCCCTGCTGAAGGAAGGAAAGCACAACGCTGATCGAACATCTCCGGGGGAAGAGCACCAGTCGACGAAGAGGTTCCACTTCAACGCATAGGCGTGTCACGGAAGCGGAAGTGATGGTAGCCGCCACCGCTGGTGGAAGGGTACTCAAACCTACCTCGAGCCGTCCAGGAGCCACACGTGGAGGCTCCAGAGATCGGGGCGAGGGTGCCACAGGGTGCCCCGTCCCTGAGAAAGGAGGTCCTTCCTCAGAGGAATGGGCCAGGGAGGTGCTGTCGCGAGGAGTACAAGTTCGGGGAACCAGGTCCGGGTGGGCCAATACGGCGCGACCAGAATGACCTGCTCCTCGTCCTCCCTGACCTTGCGCAAATTCTGCGCAAGAAGGCTCACTGGGGGAACGCATATTTGCGGCCCGGCGGCCAGCTGTGCGCCAGTGCATCCGTGCCGAGAGTGCCCTCGGACAGGGAAAAATACAGGGCGCAATGGGTCGAGTCGTGAGAGGCAAACAGATCTATCTGTGCGACCCTGAACTGGTCCCAAATCAGCTGAACCGACTGGGGATGGAGTCGCCATTCTCCAGGGAGGGGCTGAAGCCGTGAGCTCGTCGGCTGCACAGTTCAGAGCTCCGGGAATGAAAATGGCTCGAAGAGACCTCAGATGCTTCTGACTCCATAGGAGGAGGTGGCGGACGAGTTGTGACATACGGCGGGAGCATAGACCACCTTGACGGTTGATGTACGCTACAGTAGCGGCATTGTCTGATTGGACTAGTACGTGTTGACCCCTGAGCAACGCCGGGAAGCGGTGCAGGGCAAGGCGTACTGCCAACAACTCGAGGCAATTGACATGCCATAGCCGCTGTGGTCCTGTCCAGGAGCCTGCAGCAGCATGTCCATTGCACATGGCGCCCCAGCCCGTGGTGGAGGCATCTGTTGAGACAACAACATGCCGGGAAGCTCGTTCCAGGGGGACACCCGCCCTGAGAAAACTGAGGTTGGACCACGGGGTGAAGAACTGATGGCAGGTCGGAGTAACTGGTACTCGGAGCGTGCCTTGTTGCCATGCCCACCTCGGGACTCGGTCGCGAAGCCAGAGCTGAAGCGGTCTCATATGAAGCAATCCGAGCGGCGTGACCGCGGCTGCAGATGCCATATGCCCCAGGAACCTCTGAAACTGTTTCAGTGGAACCGCACTCTTGCCCTCGAGTTGTCTCAGGCAAGTCAGCAGTGACTGCGCGCGCTCGCTCGTAAGCTGCACGGACATGGCAACCGAGTCGATGTCCATACTGGGAAAAGAGATCCTCTGCACGGGGCAAAGTTTGCTCTTCTCCCAGTTGACCCGAAGGCCCAGACAAGCTAGGTGCCGGAGCACTAGGTCCCTGTGTTCGCAAACCTGATCTCGAGAGTGAGCTAGGATCAGCCAGTCATCGATATAAATCAGGACGCGAACCCCGTGTTCCCGAAGGGGAACAAGGGCAGCATCGACGACATTCGTGAAGATGCGAGGAGACAGGGCCAGCCCGAAAGGGAGGACCGCGTACTGGTATGCCTGCCACTCGAAAGCAAACCGAAGGAACGGTCTGTGTCGAGGAAGAATGGAGACATGAAAGTAGGCGTCCTTCAGGTCGATCGCTGCAACCCAATCCTGGGGCCGAATGCATTCGAAAACGCGTTTGGCGGTGAGCATCTTGAACGGCAGCCTGTGAAGGGAGCGGTTCAGCACGCGCAAGTCCAGGATTGGCCGTAACCCACCGGTTTTCTTGGGGACAATGAAGTAGGGGCTGTAGAAGCCGGACCTCATCTCGGCTGGAGGGACAATCTCGAATGCACCCTTCGCCAGCAGGGTGGCAATCTCTGCTCTCAAGATGGGGGCATTGCCACCGACCAAAGAGAGCGGACTCCCCTGAAGCGGCGAGGAGACCGTGCGAACTGAATCGCATAGCCGAGCCTGACGGTCCGCGCGATCCAGCGGGACAGACGGGGAAGCTCTAACCAGGCTCCCAAGAACTGAACCAGCGGGATCATGCGAACGACAGGCGTCCCCCCGGAGGGGCAGCGAAGCGGAGTAACTGGCCCAGACGTGGACGGCATAGCGGTCCGGTGTGGGGGCACAGTTAGCAACCGCGCCCTGGCAGAGGGGGCCAGGGGAGGACCAGGCTGGTCGCGAAGCGGCGAAGCGGTCCGTGGACGGCACGCCGTGTCAACCACCTCTGGGACAGAGGGGGACGAGGAGAGCACGACTAGTGGGCGGCGCTCTGTGTCATCCAAGAACTCTGTGTGCTCAGAGACGGGAGAGTCAGTTCTTTGGAGAATAAGGATTCTTCCCCGGCCCTCCACCGGGGAAAGGAGTGGTCCTGCTACCAACTCCTGTAAAGAACTGAGTCCCATCTCTAAGGAGCCCCTCTCAAGAGCACCGCCTAACCCGGCGTGTAGCGGGGGGCGGGGCTGGAGAGGGCTGTGGCGTCCGCCCGCAGCCCCCAGAGCCGGCCCGGGTGAACGGGCGGAGTGGGAGGGCGGGAGGGCGCCTTCGGCGGTGGGCAGACCGAGGGATCTGAGCGGACGGCGGGGCCGTCGGGACAGAACCAACGTCAGTCTGCTCATGGGCGGCTGAGAGCTGTTGGGCAAGCCCTCAACCGCACCGCCGAAGAGGCCGACCTGGGATATGGGAATGTCGGACAGACGGGTCCGCGCGACATCCAGCACATCAGACAGGTTCAGCCACAGAATGGTGAGCATCACCTGACCCAGGGAGCGTACGGCCACTTTCGTCGCTCGGAGAGCAAGGTTAGTGGCGGCGCGCAGCTCAGTGAAGAGCCCTGGGTCAGTCCCGCCCTCGTGCAGGTCCATGAGCATCTGGGTCAGGTAGACCAGCAGAATGACCATGGCATGCAGTGAGGCGGCTGCCAGTCCCGTGGCGCTATAGGATCTAGCCACAAGCGTAGACGAAAAACTACAGGCCATGGACGGGTGCTTAGGATTGCGCCGAGAAGAAGCACTCTGAGGACACATAGCATCGCAACAGAGCGTTCAGCCGGGGGAACCCCAGTGTACCCATGGGCAGCGGCCCCATCGAGGGGAGGAAAGGCGGATGAGATCAGCGAGCGGTCCCTGATCTCATCATGCACGTCCGAGAAAAATGGTATTGGGGTTGCCGTGGATGAGGGTCGGCGGCCTTACCCAAAAACCAATCGTCCCGGGAAAGCATGGCCGGCATCTCCGGATCAGACTCGACGAGTCGTCACTTCCAGGAAAATCAAACCCACCTAGTGAAGCTGCTACAAACATAGTATCATCCTCTGTAGCTTCAAATGAAACACACGGGCCACCAGAGGGTAGACCCGTGGGAATCACCTGTTCACTAGCGGGCACCGTCATTAAAGAGGGGGGCTGGGGTCGCGGACACATAGTCGGCGCCTTGTTCCAGACCGTAACCCTCAGATCACCCTGGCCACCAGCCGATGATCGGGGGGTGGATGAGGGGACTCTCACTCATGTGAGTTCACCGAGTCTCGACCTTAATGACGCGATGATCATGTTTCCACGGAGAAAACATGAGTTATCCACGAGCGCTTCTCTAGCATGATCAAGCCCAAACATACTAGACAACGCTCGTGCCCATCAGAGTCCGATACCAAGCTGCCGCACCATTCATTTATTTTTATTTTTTTTTTTTTTTTTAAATGCACGGGCGAGCCGTCTTTAAAAAGACGTGCCGCATGCGAGCTCTTTTAGTGAGAGAAAACTCAAGTGTTGATGCACCCGGGGAGACACGCACCGACTAGCAGACCACTGCAACAGATCAGCAGGAAGCACGCGCTCGCCGTAGATCGCCGTCACACCAACACTCGAGGTACTCGTTTGTGAAGCTGACAATTCAGAGATGGCTTGTGGAGAGAAGAATAAACTTGGCTCCGAAGCGAAAACATAAACTGCTGTTGCGGACTTCCTCCTTTTATACCCACGAGGTGGGGCGGAGTTACGTCATGCAAATTCCGCAGACCCATGGCATTTCTTTGCCATTGGCTCGTTTTGTAATACTCGAAGTTGATAGGCTTTCTAAGCGAAACCCCATTTGTCGTCATCCGACGTAACTCGGAGTGACAACGAAAGGAAACATTTAATGCGTTCTTGCCATTCGTTTAAATGACAATGGCATTTTAGTGGCCTGAGAATGAAAACTTTGAAATAGAAGAAATAGAAGTGAAATAGAAGTGCACGTTTTTGAAAAACAGTGTGTTTTTCTGGGCGAGTCGGATTGAACTGCGGCGCTGTCTCATGAACGTACAGACGAGCACAGACCATCGGCCAAGGTCAGGATTTCTGTAAAATAATACATTAAATTTCATATCATACTGTATATCACCAGAACACTTGAATACACGGCACGTGTTGCATGGGATCATTCTGTGATATTTTTGATGGTGGTCGCTATTGACTGCGATTATATAGGTGAGCGGGACTTTTATTTTCATTCTCCTTTTGTTGTCATAAAAAAATAAGGGCATAATCCATTAAAACAACACCAGGGTGAGTAAATTAGGAATTCATTTTCATTCAATTAATTTTAATTTTAGGATGAACAATCCCATTAAATATTATGTTTTAGGCATGTGTGTGTTGTTACGCATATGTTTAAATGTGTTTTTAGGCTCCACTAGTTTTGTTTGAACAGTTGATAGAATTTTATAAGTTTTGTAAAAAAAAAACTGTATGAAGGTGTTTGTCATGTGTGGTGCTAGCATTACTATATCGTATGGTCAGTTTAGTTAAACGCAATGTTTTATGTATGCTATTCTGAATGTTAAGCATAGTCCAAATGTATTTTTTTCACAATTTCTACAAGCTGTGATGGAATGTTTGTGGGTGCGGGTGGGAGTGGAACACACGTGTTGCAGGAGTGGGCAGTAATGGTCAGAAATTCAGCAGGACGTGATTAAGAAAACAGTCCCACACAGGCCTCTACTAAGGAGGACTCTAGTCTACAAGCCTCCAAAGGACTGGACTATGAAGGACACTGCCTCACAAGGATGCAGCCTTGCGTTTGAGAAGCACCCTTCCACTGATCTTGTTGCAATGAATTATGGGATTGGCTTTTTACATGACAGATAGATGCTGCCTTGGAATTTTAGAGTTTAAAGTCACCATGAAATCAAATTCTTGTTTTTTAATGGAATACTACAGTATTTATTATAAAATATTTTTCGTGCACGTCATTATTTTATAAACATTAATGTTCCCACTTAATTTTTAATCAAAATAACCTCTACCTCTTGTGACAATATCTCTTCTCTTTTCTGATGAGATGTTTACTGATGCGAAGGCGGGACAACCTGTCACATGAGATCACTGCAATAGCAAACCACAACAATCCAACGATCCAATCAATTCCTGATGAACAAAATCAAGTCCCGTCCTACATTTTTTTCTTGTTCGAGAAGCCGTTTCACTCAGAAATACGTCACAATGGGGAGGAAAAGACTATTTCATCCCGACTTACAAAATATGTAACCTCACTTGGTTTAAGAACAGAGCATGCACTTTTTATGAATTTAAAGTATTATTCTGATCAGAGCAACGGGTGACCTTTTTATATCGTCCGTGATATGCGACTCCCCAGAAGCTGTTATCTTATGGCCCAGGCTGACCCTTTAAATAGGATGTCTGAATGTGTTATTGAGGATATTGTTTCCTATAAACATCTAGCACTCGGGCAATAACAATCACATCAGGGAAAATGAAGTTATCTGAGAATAGAATTAAACTCCAAATGACCCTTTGCTCTGCTTCACAGCCCTCCATTAATAATTTCTAATCTAATCAGGGAGGATAAATGTAGCCTACTATCGCCGGCCACACCAGGCACCTTGCCAGGAAGAGGGCCATTCAGCGTAAGCTAGGCCTCGGATTAGGGGCGAGAGGGGAAAAGAGAGACATCTTTTCAGGGGAGGCCACTGCTTGATTTCCTCCTTTGTTAGCTCTCTCTTGGCAAAGTCATGTCCTTGTAACTGATAGACATGTCTTTTTGTAAATAACCCGGGTTGACTGATAAAATACGGAAGAGAGAGAGAGAGGGGAATAAAGAGGGTTCTCTAAATTGGCAGACATTACTCATCCGACCTAGAAGTCGACTATGTCACATCCTCTGAATAATCCCTCTCATTAGAATTAGGTATTACTTTCATCAACACCCCAATGAAAATTCATGCGCACACACACACACACACACACACACACACACACACACACACACACACTACATTCAGCCTATGCATGCCTATGCATTGAATATGTCAGTGCATTGAAGGTTCTACAATTTTAGACCAACAAATAAAATGTTAAAGTGTTCAATGAGGCAATGCAGTTTGAGAGGCCAAAGCTATATTGTGAATACAGTCATCACAGCTATAGGGTGTTGGCATTTTTCAGCAATCCCTCACTCTACAATCTACGGAGCCCCTAAAGGGACATGACGGTGGGCAAAATCTGGGATGGGAGAAAAAAAAAATTTTTTGCGTTCCCTCATGAAACTTTTGCGTTCCCTCACGAAGATATTTGTGTTCCCTCGCAAAAACTGTTCTGAGCTCGGACAAACACTTGCTTTTTAATGTCCCGCTGGCAGTGTTTCAAACAGCTCCGTACATTAACAACAGAGCGTTTCATAGTGTTTGAACTTGCACTCAAATATAAAGACATGGTCAGTGCTTAACTCAAGGAGTTAAAGTTGGCAATATATTCACAGATTTGAACTTCCCGGATCAATAACTCGTGAACTAAACGTTGTTAAAACACAAATGACACCCATTTACAATCATAGTAACGTAAACAATGAGCTACCACCCAATTTTCCTCAAAACGAGCTTTAAAATATAAATTGATCTCTATGAGCAGGTGGCTGAGAGACAAGCCCGAAAGGATCTTGCATCTGCAAAGTGCAAAATCCAAAGTTTCTGGGGGGAATGCAAAATATTTGAAAAATATTATTTTCTCCCATCCCAAATTTTTTCCACCACCACGTCCCTTATGGGGCTCCGTAACAATCACAGTTTGCTGCATTAAAATAGAATTTAATGTCTGTCTCACCGGTATGTATGGTGTATGGTGTTTATGGTGTTTATAAGCAGTTTATCCAATCAGATTTTGCAGCCAGGACTATCCTATTGCCTCATTTGTCACTTAACTGTATTTTAATGACAATCCACCCTCTTTTTTTTCCCAATAAATGGCTTTTAAGCATGTTTGTCTAAATACTGTACTGTAGCTTACATGTCTCTTGAATTCTGCAGAATTCTGTATATTTTTTTTTATTTTTTTATTTTTACATGATAGCTTTAGTGTCTCTGCTCTCAGCAAAGCCATCATTCACAATTTAGCATACTTAACCCCCCTTCCCAAACACATATAATTAGGAAATTACCTAATGCGACCCTAATGTTACCTAACCCTAAACCCACTAATGTGACTACAGTACATGGAGACTTATGGATAACTTTATCCATAGCTATTAAGAAAGAGTGGAAATTATTAAGTCAATTTGGTGGAGAGAGGGTTCAAAAGCTGCCATCAAATTGTTTCAATGATGAACTGTTTCCGTTATTATTGAGTGGAAAAAAATGACGTTTTCCAACCCCTCAAAGATCTGCAGATAATTGGATTGGAATTTCAAATGAAAGCCCTCATCACGGCCATCCTAGTAAGAGACCTATTTTGTGAAGTTAAATTTACTCTGAAACCATTTTGTTGCATACAAAATACATCAGTGAATTAAACTCACTTCACATAAAATACACCTGGCATCCAATCCAGATGATCTATGCCACTCCTAAAATGAAAGAATCTAACGTTTTCATCCACTTTTATGAGAGGATTATCAATCTGAGATGTCATCACTATTAGATGTGCTAATAACTGGCTCGCCCATTCATTTGAAGTTTTCTCAGTTCCATTATTCCCACTGCTACCATATCTAACCTGTGCCGCATTGAGTCATCATGCATCATTTATGACGCCTTATCTCTGTATCTGAGCTCTTGTCTTTTATGAGCCCTGCTTTAAACCCTCTCATTAGCCTTCAGTAGCTTTGGGAACCTTCTAATATTGACATTTCTCACTCAGTAGCAAGGTTTGTTTGATGGGAACAGCATCTCTATTGACAAACTGATAGCCGTGGGGGCACTGAGACCCTGACAAGGCTCCACGCTGCCTGCTGCCTGTCCAGGCCACGGGCACAGTGAGGCTCGTGATAGTCTTTTGCAGATTTTTTCTTGTAATGTCTCCTTTTTATGTGTGTGAACTGAAGAGTGGCTCCACAGTATTTACCATGCTGAAACATGAGTTAGCTCACTTGATGCTTCAATGTGCATTATTTATGATACAAGCACACCACCTTACCAAACAGAGACTAAAAGTCCTCACATAGAGTCTAAATATCCACATGAGGTGAAGCCATAGAGACTTTCATTGAAATTCCACATATAGAGACTAAATGTCGGATTTACTAAAAAAGGGAAATTAGGGTGAGAGCGCAATCTCATAAAAGCGCAGATGGGAGTGGAAAGTTCTGCGCATGATCTACTGACGACACGCAAATTAAAGAACACAGACGCAGCCGGATCATTTCCACAATGACCAACACAATCCACCAAGAGCAGTACAAATTAGCGTCTGGTTTAAGACATGCTTTTTTGGGGCGGTAAATAATGGCCCAAATACCAATAAATTGGCGAGCACAAACCTTAATAAATAAACTTGCGTGGATCGTTTTAGTACTCTCCTCCCAAAATTTGTCCGTCTGAAAGGGAAACGTCTCAGGTTACGTATGTAACCCTGGTTCCCTGATAGGGAACGAGACGCTGCGTTTGAGACGCGGTGGGAACGCTCTGCGTGATTACCTCGTGAAGCACGTGTAAAATCAGTCCAATGGAAGCCCACTACGACATAGGTGACGTCATAGACCAGGAAACTATAAAGCAGCCCTGAAATCAGACCGCGACAGCTTCTGAAAAACCTGAAGCAAGTCGATCAGGGCATGCAGGAAGTATGGCAGGCAAACGCAGCGTCTCGTTCCCTATCAGGGAACCAGGGTTACATACGTAACCTGAGACGTTCCCTTTCAAGGGAACTCAAGCTGCGTTTGAGACGCGGTGGGAACCCTATACCCACTACGCCATAGTGACAAATGCCCGTTCTGTGTGAAGTCCTTGCGCACACTAAGAAGCAAGCAACCTCGCCCCAGGAGTGGAGAGGTCAAGGTCATAAAACCTGACAAATGTATGCGGAGAGGACCATCCTGCCGCACTACACATATCAAGAAGGGAAACTCCCGAAATTAAGGCCATAGAGGCCGCCATACTCCGAGTAGAATGGGCCCGTACAGCCATAGGTGAAGGCTGTCCGGCCGCTTCATAAGCTAATGAAATAGCCTCGACTATCCATTTACTCATAACCTGTTTAGATGCAGGGCATCCTCTCTTGAGTGACCCAAAACAAACAAATAGTTGCTCAGATTTACGCCACAGGGCAGCTCTGTGAACGTAGGCATCTAAAGCCCGGACTGGACATAACAGGTTAAGTTCTGTGCATGATTAAAGAACACAGACGCAGCCGGATCATTTCCACTGGGAGATCTCCCATAGGAGCTCCACCACCTCGGGGTGAAGTCTCCATTCCCCGGGCTGTTCCTGATCTGGGGTATTAAAGTATTAAATACTTAATACCCCCTGATCTGGGGTATTAAAGGGTGGAGGATAAAAAGGCCTGCCGCACTATTGGGCCCCCAACATTTAGTGGGACCTTAGGAATATAACCCGGTCTAGGGTAGAGGAATGCTTTCACCATACCAGGTGCAAATTCCAGACATGGAGGAGCAACCGACAGAGCATGTAAATCACCAATTCTCTTGATAGACGAAATAGCAAAGAGAAGTATAGTCTTTAGAGTGAGGAATTTTTCTGAAACCTCCTCGATGGGCTCGAAGGGAGCCAAGGCCAGACCCTCAAGTACAATGGCCAAATCCCAAGCCAGTGCTCTAGATTGCCATGCAGGCCTGAGCCTCAATGTACCACGGAGAAAACAAATAATAAGAGGATCTCTCCCAAGAGAAGAAGCCCCGCGAGGGGTGATAAGCAGATATAGCCGCTACGTACACCTTTAAGGTGGAGGGAGATAATCCAGCAGAGAAACGGTCTTGTAGGAAATCAAGAACTGTACCAACCGGGCAGTTAACAAGATTTAAAAAACGTTCTCCACGCCATGTAGAGAACAGTTTCCATTTCAATGTACATAGTTTTCTCGTGGAAGGAGCTCTGGATTGAAGGAGGGTCTCAACGACCTCAGTCGAGAGACCTGATTCTATGAGCTGGGCCCCCTCAGAGGCCAAGCCCACCGTTTCCACAACTCCGTTTAACCCTTTTCTATTATGTGCAGGACCCATAGAGAAATATTTGGCAGAAGTTTCCACGCTGCCAGAAATTCCGATAAGGGAACCAGTCTCTCGAGACTGGCCTCTGGATTTGATTGAACAATCATTTTGGTGCCCTGAAGCGGCGAACCGGCAGGGAACAACCGAACTGACCATTCTACAACCCTCCTCAGAGGATTGCACGGGGACGCGGACACCTCGGCGCCCTGAAGCGGCGAACCGGCAGGGAACAACCGAACTGGCAGCGCTGCGACCCTCCTCAGAGAGTCGCACCCCAGCAGAACTCCCAGGAGCATTGATATCGGGGGGAATGTGTACAGGTGCAGCCTCGGCCACACCTGCACCATAGCGTCCAGTCCGAGAGGAGCTGGATATGTGAGGGAAAACCATAGTGGACAATGGGTTGTATCGTATGATGCGAAAAGATCGACCTGAGCTTGACCAAAGATCTCCCATAGGAGCTCCACCACCTCGGGGTGAAGTCTCCATTCCCCGGGCCTCAGCCCCTGCCTCAACAGGATATCTGCTCTGATATACGAGATCGTCAGCGTGTTGTCCGGACCCTCCGCCGAGCGACCACTCATGATCACTCCCGACTTGTGAGGGAAGCATCCGTCGATAGCATTATGCGTCGACAAGAAACCCCCAACACTGGGCCTGGGCGAGGAACCAAGGTTCTTCCACATGACCGAGGCACGTAGGCATAGCCGCGTGACCTTGGTCATGCGAAAACGGATTTCCCCTCGGAGAAAACCCCTTGGTCCTGAGCCACCACTGCAGGGGTCTCATGTACAGAAGGCCAAAAGTAATTACGTTGGACGCAGCTGCCATGAGACCCACAGTCTGAAACTGTTTCACAGTGAGTGACTGGCCTAGATAAACCCATATTACACCCAGAAAAGTGGTCCTCTGAGCTGGGAGGATCACACTCTTCTTGGCGTTGAGTGGCAACCCCAACATCTTTAAATGAGACAGAACGACATCTCGATGCCGAACTGCCATATGCTCAAATTGAGCTAGGATCAACCAATCATCGATATAATATAATATGCGAATGCCCTGGAGTCTCAAAGGAGCCAGAGCTGCATCCACGCATTTTGTAAAGGTGCGGGGTGATAAACCTAGGCCAAATGGAAGAACCCGATAATGGTATGCCTCGCCCCCATTTTTAAAGCGAACCTCAGGAACTTCCTGTGATGCGGATGGATAGATACTTGGAAGTACGCGTCCTTCAAGTCTATTGTGACAAACCAGTCCTTGGACTGAATCTGTGATACAATCTGTTGGAGTGTAAGCATTCTGAACTTGAGTTTCTGAACTCTGCTGTTTAAATGGCGCAGATCTAGAATAGGACGCAACTCTCCACCCTTCTTTGGAACAATGAAGTAATGGCTGTAAAACCCTCACTCTCTGCTGGGAGGAGAAACCCTTTCTATAGCTCCTTTTTGAAGAAGTGTCAGTACTTCCTGCTCCATAACCAGAGCCTGCTGTGAGTCCACTACCGTAGGGAGGACCCCCTGAAATCTGGGCGGACGAGAACTGAGCTGGTTTCTGTAACCCTTTTCTATTATGTGCAGAACCCATAGCGAAATATTTGGCAGAAGTTTCCACGCTGCCAGAAATTCCGATAAGGGAACCAGTCTCTCGAGACTGGCCTCTGGATTTGATTGAACAATCATTTCGGTGCCCTGAAGCGGCGAACCGGCAGGGAACAACCGAACTGACCATTCTACAACCCTCCTCAGAGGATTGCACGGGGACGCTGACACCTAGGCGCCCTGAAGCGGCGAACTGGCAGGGAACAACCGAACTGGCAGCGCTGCGACCCTCCTCAGAGAGTCGCACCCCAGAGGGCGCCGAGGAGAAACGATTTCTCAAAACCGTCCCTCTTTTTTTTTTTTTTTTTATTCGACAGGACTTCTTGTCTAAGCTTAATCAGAGATGACGACAGTCCTCAGATCTTGCCTACCTCTAACTAGCTTAGTTCCTACGACCCTCCTCGGAGGATCATGGGAAAAAGCAGGCACCTCGGCACCCTGAAACGGCGAACCGGCAGGGAGACCTAACTGACTGCTCTACGACCCTCCTCGGAGGATCGCATGGGGACGCTGACACCTCGGTGCCCTGAACGGCGAACCGGCAGGGAACAACCGAACTGGCAGCGCTGCGACCCTTCTCAGAGAGTCGCACCCCAGAGGGCGCCGAGGAGAAACGATTTCTCAAAACCGTCCCTACCCGGAGGGGACCACCCTTAGAAGCCTGATAGCCTCGGCATCAGGTCTTCTACTTTGCACTCTATGCCAGTTTCAGGAATATAGATTAGTGAGGAAGAAACTTCTGGAACGCCGCTGAAAGGATTAGTTTTCTTGAAAGCGGAGCGTCCAGAAGAACAGACATTTTTATCTTTCTTTTTCTTTATTTTTATATCAGAAAAACGTATACATATAAACATATATATATATATTCTCGAATATATTCTCGAATAGAGTAAATGCTGACATCCTCACATTCATCTATGTCCTTAAATACTTTACCCACCAGTACTGCCTAATAAAATTAATTTATTATTAAAGATGGCTGGTGGGTAACGTCGGGGTTAAAAATGATGACGGCGACTCGGGAGAGAGAAAGCTCGCAAGCGTCTCTATAATCCAAGGCACTGTCATACCATGACACTTAATACCCATAACATTACTCTAGTTAGACGTTTGGGTATTAAACACATAAAATAGAAACCGGTTTATTCCACGATCTCGACACCTCAGTGTGGAGATAGGGAAAAACCAGTAGTCCCCGACGAGGAGGCTGAGATACAGAGTTTTCCTGTTTTTTAGATATATTTCATCTAATAAACTCTTTTTATTTTCACTCTCATAATGTTCAGCTGTCCAGTAAATATTTAACTAGCAACAGCATTAGAAAAACCTCCTTTTAAAAGCTCCTCTTTATTCAACAGAGTTATGAGCTGCCTATTTATTGAAAAATCAAACATCTGCCTTTTTCTTAATATTTTTATTTGTTTTGTTCGCTTTTTCTTAACAAAACACTAACGATACCAATTCCTCGGAAGTGGAAATCGCAGCACACTGGATCTGCAGGTGAAAGCTGAGATAGGGCGGGGCCCGTCCCAACCCACGCTGTCAGATCCGTTTGCGAACCCCAAAATGCGAGTTCCCGCCGTGTCTAGGTAACAGCGGGACCCGCGCAGGGAGCGCGAACCGAACCGTCCTCCTCAAAGAACGATCGGCGAGAGCGGAGCGTCTTCATAGATAGACTCATACAATGCTCACAATCAGCCCCCTCGAGGACTGACTGGGCATGCTCCACTCCCAAACAAGCAACACAAAGCTGATGTGTGTCCCCACCCGTAATATAACGAGGGCAGGGAACAACACACCGTCTATAATCTTGCTTGCTCGCCATAATAATGATAGATATATTGGGCTTGACAGACAACAATAAATAGACAAGGACAGATATACAGAGAGCGCTTGCTGAAGGTACAGAAGCTGTCGTGGTCTGATTTCAGGGCTGCTTTATAGTTTCCTGGTCTATGACGTCACCTATGTCGTAGTGGGCTTCCATTGGACTGATTTTACACGTGCTTCACGACGTAATCACGCAGAGCGTTCCCACTGCGTCTCAAACGCAGCTCGAGTTCCCTTGAAAGGGAACTACAAATGCATATGCAATAAAGGCAGCCACAAAAATAACTTTGTTAATACCTTTTCAGCTGTAATTTTTCACTGCGTGTCTTTAGTAAATCCTGACATTAGTTTTTTAATGCCAATAGAGGGTTTGTTATGCTGCAAGCTGTTTGTAAATATGGCACTAAACATTCTCTCAAATGTCCAAAATGAACTAAAAGTCCATATACAGTATATAGACTAAATGCCCACATGACTGAGATGCAACACGACAGCTATTGGCACTGATCCTCAACAAACTCAGCGTGATGACTCCGATCTTCAACCAGATGGAACTTGATAATATTCTGAATGTTCCAATCCAATCGGACTTCTGACCTGTAATGCTGCCTGAATCATAATCATACACTGTTCCTTCATTGACCAGAGGAGAACTGGCCCCCCGACTGAGACTGGTTTCTCCCAAGGCTTTTTTCTCCATACTGTCACCTGATGGAGTTTTGGTTCCTTGCCACTTTCGCCTTTGGCTTTTGGCTTGCTTAGTTGGGGACATTTAATTTAATATTCAACAATATTATTGATTTGCCTGCATTGACACCATTATGGGAATATGGGAATTACATGACAAAACATCCTCCCATAGAGACCAAATGTCCATACATAAAATCTGAGATGAACTAAAAGTCCATATATAGAGTCTAAATGCCCACATGACTAAAAATCCTCCCTTAGAGCCCAAATGTCCAAAAACAGAAACTGAGATGAACTAAAGGTCCACATATAGAGACTAAATGTCCACACATAGACTAAACTTCTTTGAATAGAGACCAAATGTTCACACATAGAGACTAAATGTTCACACATGGAGCCTAGGATCAACTAAATGTCAATGGAGACCAAATGTCCACACATAGAACTAAGATTGCTGTGATTGTTCCCGGCGCCCCCCGCAGCATTGGTCTTGTTTCACACTCAACTTGATTATATCGAACCCTGGTGAATTTGTGTTATCTTACGTCATCACAAGTGTGCACATCGCATGATAGAAAACAGAATGCGGGTAATATATTGTGCTTTTCATTTATTTGTTGCTATTATGCGCAGTAACGACACTTGGGTTTGCAGTATGTGCGTCACTTGAAGGCGGCTTTATGCTGCTAGCAAAATTACTCTTTTGAGGAGACAGTGGATTGCCATTATTTGCTGTGCTGATTGCACTCGCTATGCGCAAATACACTGCAGGCCCACTCTTGCTCATATCCAAGGTAAATCATCACCACCATCATCCATTACATGTGTTTTATTGAACTAAATACATCGTAATCGGCTAAAAAAAATGCGCAAGTTACTTTACTTCCTGAAAAAGTGCACACCCGAGTCCATATTGCGTATACATTCACTCACAGTTCGAGTGCAACCAAACTCAGACCACCTCCTTTAGGTAGTCTCGTGTTCAGTACCTCGGTGCACTACCAGGTCCGCATGACAGCTTTCACATTAACATCTAAAAGAAAGAAAATTTTAAAATACCATATATAGGTTAACGCAATAGAAACTAAATGTACATGTAGCAAAGTTGAATTTCAGGGAAGAAGGAGGCGGGAACCTGTGAACATTCAACGTAAAACTTTAATCACAAAATAAATAACAAAAATTTTAAGTGGCAGACCCTCACGCATGACTGCACCTCATTTAAGTGGCTAACCCTAACCCTATCCTCTGTAGGACTCCGCCTAAACTAAAACAAAACAACAACATAAAGTCGCAGGCCTGGTCATCTCTTGTCCTTCACTGTCATCACTCCTCCTTTTATCCTTCCGGAGCTCCTCTGTAGGACTCCGTGTGGCATGCAGGTGACGAGGAGAGAGAAAAGAAGAAAAGAAGACGGAAGGATGAGGAGAGACAAAGGCGAGAGGGGGGAGAGAGGAAATCTTCTTGGTCCGGTTCCCAAAATGCACTGCCGCTTGGTCCTCAAACAGTCGGTAGAACTTCTTCAAAATGCCTGGGGTTGGCCCTGGACAACCCTCGGTGGACAGCCCTAGACTCCTCCACCCCCTGTTCAACTGCGATGGCTCCTCCAATGCCAGGCGCCCGACAGTGAGTCCCCATCATGGCGGATGGCAGCAGGATCTAAGCCTGCAGTGGTGGCGACTCCTCTGTCCCCTCAGAGAAGCTGACCCTCCAGAACCCAGGCGGACAGCCCTGCTTGCCACAGTTCACACATTGACTTTCTTATAAGTACCTTCGTAACTACATGTCTACTAACTCTCATTAGGGTATTATTAGACTGTCTGCTTAATATTTGCTAACACTTTATTTTGATGCTCCCTAACAGACATTCTACTGACTATAAGTAACTTTGCAACAACATGTCAACATATTCTACTAACCTGAACCCTAACACCTAACCATAACCTAAAAGTCTACTGAAAGTTTAATACAGTCTACTAATATTCTAACGAGAATTAGTTGACATGTAGTTGTTACTTATAGTTAGTAGAATGTCTAAAGTGGACCATCAAAATAAAGTGCAACCATAGTTTGAAATAAAATTGCTATAGCGAAAAAATTAAATAAAACTACACGCCCATATAGAGAAGATAAATGTCCACACATAGATACTACACAGCAAAATCCCCAGAGTAAAATTTACTCTGCTCAGAGAACATTTGGACCCTCTCTACAGAGAGTTAAAATAACTCTGAATCAGAGTTAAAGTTAATGAGATACTTAAGTGATTAATTAAGTGATTATTGGGCATTAATGATAAACACCTGCTGTCAACAAGCAGAATCACTGAAGGAAAGAGAAACAACAAAAACAGAAAAAAGAGAAACACAAGAACTACAACTGACTTCCAGCCACAGCCTTAGATGAAATCAACTGAAGATAAAAGATGACATTAAATCTCTGAAGATCTCAGCAGAGGAGGATTAAACAACTCCACAAACAGCATTACCAGCTTCACTTATTACTAACCAGACAGACTTTATTTCTGTCAGACGTCTACAGAAGTTCTTATTGAGAATTAACAGAGGTTTAGATGTTGACGATTTTTTGAAAATGGTTGGTCACCATTATGGTGACAAGTGTTTCATTTAGTTGGGCAATATGACCCTTATCTTTTTTTTTTTTTTGTAGAGTTTGTGGTTTTTGTAACAGCTTTTACCAAAACACATAATTTGTTGCAAAGAAACCCAGAAGCAAAGATGATCTGGTGATATAGTTTTCAACAACAAAAAGTAGAATGATGCATTTATCTCATCACAGTCCAAAAGTGGTCATTTGGTGTTAATAGATTATATTCACTAACAATACTCTTTTGCCACATATTGGACATTTAGATTTTTTTAAATAGATAATGGGGGAATTTTTTTATTTAAGACACAGACATCAAGAATCAGCATATGAATCTCAACAATGGTGACATCTTTCATGCCGCAATGCATCCTGGGAGCCATGAGTTTTATACTATTGTGGCTCCCAGCATGCATTGCGGCATGAAGCATGTTACCATTGTTGAGATTCATATGCTGATTATTGATGTCTGAGTCTCCAGAAATAAAAATAATCCCCAAATTGTATTTTAAAACTCAAAATTCAGAATGTCCGATCTGTGGCAAGAGAGTATTGTTAGTGAATATAATCTATTAACATAAAAATAACCACTTTTGGAAAGTGATGATATAAGTGCAGTTTTCTATTTTTTGATGTTGAAAACCTGATCATCTTTGTTTCTGGCTTTCTTTGTAACAGATTATGTGCTTTAGTTAAAATTGTTACAAAAACCACAAACTTGCAAAAAAAGCTAAGAGTCAAACTGCCCAACTAAAGGTACCACTCATCACCATAATGGTGATCAAACATTTTCAGTAAATCGTCAACATCTAAACCTCAGTTAATTCTCAATAAAACATTCTGTAGACGTCTGAAAGAAATAAAGTCAGTCTGGTTAGTAATAATTGAAACTGGTAATGCTGTTTGTGGAGTTGTTTAATCCTCCTCTGCTGAGATCTTCAGAGATATAACATCTTTTGTCTTAATTTGATTTCATCTAAGGCTGTGGCTAGAAGGCAGTTGTAGTTCTTGTCTTTCTCTTTCCTTCAGTAATTCTGCTTGTTGACAGCAGGTGTTCATCATTAATGCCCAATCATCACTTAATTAATCACTTAAGTATCTCATTAACTTTCACTCTGATTCAGAGTTATTTTAACTCTCTGTAGAGAGGGACCAAATGTTCTCTGAGCAGAGTAAATTTTACTCTGGGGATTTTGCTGTGTAAGTGTCTGTATATGAAGACAACATTTTCACACATAGAGACTAATTAAATGAAGGTTCAAACAGGGATAAGCACCATTATGTGGTCACTTGGTTATTGAATATTATAAACTTACATCAGTGCTCTCATTTTAGCACCTCATTGGCTCTCCTGTTCTTTATCACCTTTTGCGACATGACATGTCCTGGGTGATTTTCATACCTGTAAATGTTATGTATGAATGTATACCCAATGAGACTGGGCTGAATAATGTTACCATTTACCCATGGTGCTGTGTTGTTTCATTTACACACCGCTTCACTGCTGCTCGCCCTGCGATCGACTGCTTTTGTCAGCCTCGTTGCCTGCTGTGAGTTTGTTTGTTTTCCCGTCTATCCTGCGTCTATATTACACCCATACCACTAAAAAGACGGTTATACCCAAGACTTGAGTCATAAATTAGTATAAATATTAATAGCATCACTGGTTGCATCATTGCTAACTTACTGTCCATCTGTTAAAATGGCGAATATATCAGGTGTATGTTATCTACCTTTTGGTGCAGATGAGAACAAATCTGAATTGCTTGCGGTGCAGTCTGAATTAGAAGCTGTAGAAAAGCAGATCCTTGACCTTCTAGAGAGACAAGCTGAGCTGAGAGACCGGCGTTTAGCTCTTGAAACATCACGCGCTGATGCACACGGATCAGTGATTAACGTTAGTAACCCGCTGACGCTGACCTCGTCTACTCCGTGCGTTTCTCAGCATTGGTCCCGAGCGTCCAGGTCACGATCAGCCATGATTTCATTCACTCCGGCTCCAACACACCACCACGAAGCCTGGGTGGTTCCGCGGAAGCCGCGAGCCAGGACAAGAATCTTTTCGCCCCTCCCGGTTTTCGAGATCTCCACTCAGAACCGCTTCTCCCCTCTTCGCGAAACGGAACGCGATGCTGTGATCATCGGCGATTCCACCGTCCGACACGTCCATGCTACGTTAGGTAAAAGTAAGGTGCACAGTCACTGCTTTCCTGGTGCTCGTGTTCTCGATATCACTGCGCGGGTAACTGAGATCTTGAACGGTGACGAGCGCGTCGGAGCTGTTGTGCTGCATGCGGGAGCTAACGACACTAGGCTGCGACAGACGGAGGTTCTGAAGAAAGACTTCAGGAGCCTTATCGATACGGTACGCAGCACATCGCCTGAAACATCGATTATTGTGTCTGGACCGCTTCCTACGTACCGACGAGGGCATGAAAAGTTCAGTAGATTATTCGCTCTAAATGAATGGTTATTGTCATGGTGCAATGAGCAGAAATTGATTTTTGTAAATAATTGGAATCTGTTTTGGGAGCGACCAAGGCTCTTCCGCGCTGATGGCTTACACCCAAGTAGAATCGGGGCAGATCTTCTGTCGGATAACATCTCCAAGATGTTAAATACCATTTGACTAGTAACCAAAAATCCAAATCACAGTCTCTACTGCACCAATTTAATTGATATTAATACTAGTGTAGAACATTGCATAGAAACTGTGTCTATTCCTCGTTTACTAAGATCAAATAATAAATCTACTGCAGGATCTAGAAAAAATCTAATTGTTATTAAAACAAAAAATATCGCTATTAGTGAACAAAAACAATTTCTAAAGCTAGGTCTTCTAAACATTAGATCGCTCACACCTAAGGCGGTTATTGTAAATGAAATGGTCACAGATAATAATTTCGATGTTCTGTGCCTTACTGAAACCTGGCTTAAACCAAATGATTATTTCGGTCTAAATGAGTCTACTCCGCCAGGATACTGTTATAAGCATGAGCCCCGTCTGATCGGTCGTGGCGGCGGTGTTGCAACAATCTACAGAGATATCCTGAATGTTACTAAGAAAACTCGTCATAGGTTTAATTCGTTTGAAGTACTTGTGCTAAATGTTACGCTCTTAGATGTAAGAAAAAAATCCCTATTATCTCTAGCATTGGCTACCGTATATAGACCTCCAGGGCCTTACGCCAATTTCCTAAAAGAGTTTGCTGACTTTCTATCAGATCTTTTGGTCAACGTCGATAAAGCATTAATTGTTGGAGATTTTAACATACACGTAGATAATTTAAATGATGCGTTAGGGGCTGCGTTTACAGATTTATTAAACTCCTTCGGGGTCAAGCAAAACGTCACCGGACCAACTCATCGTCTTAATCATACACTCGATTTAATTATATCATATGGAACCAATCCAACCGATATAGATATTGTTCCACAAAGTGATGATGTCACTGACCACTACTTGGTAACTTGCATATTACGCACTGCTGTAATATGTCATGCTGCGCCACGTTATCGACTAGGTAGAACAATTCGTCCATCCACCATAGATCATTTCTCAAATAGCTTATCTGATCTGTCTCAGCTGCTGTCTGAACCCAAACAAACAGATGAATTAGACGAACTAACTAGCACTATGAGCACCATTCTCTCTAGAACATTGGATATTGTTGCACCCATTAGATTAAAAAAGGTCAGAGAAAAAAGTATAGCACCATGGTACAATAATACTACGTATGTTTTAAAGAGAGAAATCCGTAATTTAGAGCGTAAATGGAAAAAAACTAATTTAGAGGTCTTTAGAATCGCGTGGAAAGACAGTATGTCACTTTATAAAAAGGCACTTAAAACGGCCAGGGCTGAGCACCTCAGCAAATTAATAGAAAACAACCGAAATAATCCAAGGTTTTTATTTAATACCGTGGCTAGACTAACAAATAAACAGACGTCGTCTGAACAAAATACCTCGTTACAGTTTAGTAGTAATGATTTCATGAACTTCTTCACCGAGAAAATTGAAAGCATCAGAATCAAAATCGTAAACGTTCGATCTTTGCTCGCGCCTTATAATTCGGCCGCAATTATCACCCCGCAAGAACAATTACAATGCTTTACAACCATAGAACAAAAAGAGTTAAATAAACTTATCACTTCATCTAAAACAACAACATGTTTATTAGATCCTATACCAACTGAACTATTGAAAGAAGTGTTACCTGTAGTGGAAGAGCCTCTTCTCAATATTATTAACTCATCTTTATCTTTAGGTCATGTTCCAAGAACGTTCAAGCTGGCAGTTATAAAACCTCTTATTAAGAAACCACAATTAGATCCAAATAACCTAGCAAATTACAGACCCATTTCGAATCTTCCATTTATGTCAAAAATATTAGAAAAAGTTGTGTCCGCTCAACTCGGCTCTTTCTTGCAAGAAAACGACATCTATGAAAAGTTTCAGTCTGGATTCAGGCCACATCATAGCACTGAAACTGCGCTTGTTAGAATCACAAATGATTTACTTTTAGCTTCGGACCAAGGCTGTATCTCAGTACTAGTTTTACTTGATCTTAGTGCTGCGTTCGATACTATAGATCACACAATACTCTTAGATCGACTACAAAATTACACTGGTGTTCAAGGACAAGCATTAAGCTGGTTCAGGTCATACTTATCTGACCGCTACCATTTCGTCTACTTAAATGGAGAAAAATCGATTATAACTTCGGCAAACTATGGAGTGCCGCAGGGATCTGTGTTAGGCCCTTTATTATTCTCAATATATATGCTGCCACTTGGTAATATTCTAAGGAAACATGGAATTAGTTTCCATTGTTATGCTGATGACACTCAAATATATATTTCCTCACGGCCAGATGAATACGCTAAATTATCCAAATTGACAGATTGTGTTAAAGATATAAAAGATTGGATGACGCATAATTTTCTTTTATTAAATCCAGACAAGACAGAGGTAATACTTATCGGTTCTAAAAACCATCCACAAAACCTTTCACAGCACGACTTTAACATAGTAGGATGCCCTTTTACTCTATCCGCTACAGTAAAAGACCTGGGTGTTACATTAGACTGCAACCTGTCTTTTGAAAAGCATATTTCATATGTTACAAAAACAGCCTTTTTCCACCTTAGAAACATTGCTAAGCTACGTAATATGCTATCAGTCTCTGATGCAGAAAAGTTAGTTCATGCATTCATGACCTCGAGACTAGATTACTGTAATGCTTTATTAGCTGGTTGTCCTGCATCTTCAATAAACAAGCTACAGTTAGTCCAAAATGCAGCCGCTAGAGTTCTTACTAGATCAAGAAAATATGATCATATAACACCGATTTTATCATCACTTCATTGGTTACCTATAAAGTTCCGTATTAATTACAAGGTATTGCTTTTGACCTATAAAGCTCTAAATGGTTTAGCTCCAGTCTATTTAACGGATCTTCTATCGCCTTACAATCCATCGCGCTCTTTAAGATCACTAGATTCGAGGTTTCTGGTCATTCCTAGGATATCCAGATCCACCAAAGGAGGCAGAGCATTTTCACATTTAGCTCCGAAGCTCTGGAATAGCCTTCCTGATATTGTTCGTTGCTCAGACTCGCTCTCCCAGTTTAAAACTAGACTGAAGACGCATCTATTTAGCCAGGCATTCATATAAATTTTTTATCTTACAGTTACTGTAAATTCGGCCTCTAGTTCATAAACGCCAGAGGAGAACTGGCCCCCGACTGAGCCTGGGTTCTCCCAAGGTTTTTTTTTCTCCATTGGGTCATCTGATGGGGTGTTAGGACACCATTAGGTCACTGGATGGAGTTTTTTTCGGTTCCTTGCCACTGTTGCCTTAGGCTTGCTCAGTTGGGGATATTCAAATTAATTAACCAATCATACCATTGATCAGCTCTACCAAACTTGGATGTCTTTTTTCCAGTAATAAACAAACATTAAGTTGTTTTGATTGATACTGTGAAGCAGCTTTGATACAATCTGTATTGTGAAAAGCGCTATATAAATATATTTGACTTGACTTGACTTGACTTGTTGTTTTTAATTGCAGACTGCATTCCTTTAGAGATATAAGAATGAGAAAGATATGAGAAAAATGTGTTCAGTCGACAAATAACATATCACAGTCTGAAGTCTCTCAAAAATCACTTCAAACTTAATTGAACAAAGCTATTGACTGAATCAAATTGAAAATGTGAAATGTGGTTAGCACGTTTCCAGTGATTCTCATTGGCTGCCCCATGGCTTGTGATTTAATATAAAACACTGTTGATCTACTGAGCTATGTGTCAGACACAGGTTGTTCCATGTCACAAAGGACTGATGAAGGGGGAGAGCATGCCCTTCATGTCTTGACATAAAAACAGCCAAATGTATGGCCCGTAATACCATTATTCAATCAGCTGATTGATTTTGTACTTCTGTTTGGAGTTATAAGTTCAGACTCATCTCCCTTATTGACTCGTACAGCAGGACGAGGGCCTTTCTCCTCTCACAGTGTAATTGCATTACAAAATCAAAGTCCTCTTCCTTTAACTCCACAGGGCAGAATGATAAATCCCCGCTTACATCCGGAGAGAGACGGGTGGTTGGGGGAGAGAAGGAGACGAATGAGTCAGTGCAGCATTCAGGCTGGGTCTGATTGCTCCAGGATTTACTTCATTACTGTGTTCTTATCCAGTTAAGAGCGAGACCAGAGAGAGGAAGCCATTACAGAGGCCTAGCGCTGTGAGAATGCTGAATCTGCACTTTCATTTCACTTAGCAGCCACATTCTACAGCATTATTTAGAAGCAGTGTTGAGACTTTTCTGTGCTGATCTCGGATTAGAGTTTAACCGGTCAAGATGTGTGTTTTTAACACACAGGTCCAGCTTTTTTTAAATGATCTTCTATATGTTAGATATTACAACAACAATGTTACAGTCGACACGCACTGCTCCATTAATATAGACATTTGACAGAATCTTACAAAGGTGACGTTTTGAGAACACAGGCACATCAGATGAATATATTTAATATTTTTAGTTATTTTTGGCCGAGCACCCACTTTGTACAATCTGCCAGTGATGTGTGTGCTTTTGTTTTGTGTTCACAACAATATTACAATAATTATTATTATTGTATTAATAAATATTATATTATAAATATTATAATAAATATTATGTATAATATGCAATCACAAGTTACCTTCTCTATGGACTATTTATCCGTCTCTATGTGTACTGGTTCCTTGTTATGTGTTTTTTTTTTTTTCTCACATTCATTTCTTTTATTTGAATTAAAATATTTACTTTTAAAATATTGACAATTTTTCAATTTGATTGCTTTTCTTTACTTAAAAGTATACTTAAATTATTAGATATAATGCACCCTGAATTTCTCAGTTTACTCACAATTTTAATGTATTATTTGGTAATTATTGTAATAAAAAACTGGAAATGTAACTAAGAGACATTTTATTGTAATATAATATTGAGAAATTGACCAGATTGTACATGTGCACCCTTGAAGTAGATTGGGTGTCTGGATTTTTTCTATTGAATATAGCTCAAGACTTGTATTTCGAATGGTGCATAACAATGCAATATTAGATCGATTACATTCACCAGTTAAACTGCATATGCATTGTATTTTCATTGTCAGAACTTTCATTTGTATACCTTAATGCAACGTTTTACAATCTGCAGAGACACTGACTGACAGATTTGGGGAAGAAAATGTATGTTAAAAATGTTTGTTTGTAAGAAATGCTGTAATTCTTTAATAAATTTGTAGGCTTGCGTAGACATAGCTTGTGATTTGCGGTATACAGTAGAGTGTGCGAAGAGGTAAAACCTTATTGTATTGTGTTTTGTGCTTCATGGTTGCAAAGTGTGTTCGTCACAGTTCAGTGCCGAGCTGCAATGCCGTTTGGCAGGCGACAGGTGCATCAGCTGCAAAAGCAACCGTACACGTGTGAGAGTATGCGAGCGTTCATGTGCATGTAGGCAGGCGGGTTTTGATGCCGTTTGCCATGCACCTTGTGGCTGCCCATTAATATAATTAAATTGCACTAAAAACTTTCCCTTTGAAACAAATTAATTAAGATGCTATTATTTAGCCATTGAGAGGTTAATGACCATCATTAGAAACAAAGGCAACATCCACCATCATTAGCCAAACTCAGTTATTTTGTCAATTTTGGTTATTTACTGGGCAGAAGATTAATGAGGCCAGATACTGGCCCAGACGCTAATTAGCTTTAAAAACATAACACAATCCATCACTGCTTGTGATTGTTACAGCGACACACACCGACACAAACGTAGACACACACAAACAGAATCACATATACTCACAAAACGCATATTCATACTCTCCCCAACAGTATATATAAAAAAAGAAACGTCATTAAGAGACATTTAAATCATTACAATATGTACTTACGGTATTCAATGTACACTAAAATTCAAGTAAAATCCACTCTACTTATCAGAATCCTCAGCATGGCTTTAATGCTAAATGCGGACTCCCTGTAATCCAGTCTAATCGAATCTAAACTCTCTCTGGGCTGGTTTTGAAGGAGTGATTTTGTACTAATTCAGCAGATATAGGATTTAAGAAGTTACTACAAACTAATAAACATGTAGATCATATTTTCTCTATTCATGGCATGCACTGCAAAAATGGCTGATAGAAAATTAATAGGCATGACTAAAATTCTCATTGGATGGCACACATTCCAAATTGATATTGAGTATCTTTTATTTAAAGTCAGAAATTGGTCAGTTCATGTTTTTTTTTTATCTGTGCATATGTTATTATGTGAGAAGAGACTTCTAGCCATGTGTTAGCATACTAGCCGTGTAAGAATCAGTTGACAACAATTAATAATGAAATTCAATGACCAATCAGAATCGGATATTCCAGAGAGCCATGTAATAATGTTTTGCATCTGCCTGCCTGAAGTGCTTGAAGACCAGGGCTGCAGATGAATGAGCCTGTTTAGGAAGTCATGAAGAGGACACACAGGGTCATAGCCTGTCCCACTTCAGTCAGCTGATTGGTGGAGATGAGAGGGCATGACTGCCATGGGGAGTGATCGCATGGCAAGCCATATGAGTAATGCCTTGAGCTCCACAGGGCATTGAAATGACATTGCAGAAGATAACGGAACTTATTGTCAACCATTTATACTGGAGGGAATTTATGACCACACCATAAATGTTTATTAGCATTTTTCTATTTATAACTTGAAAAAACGGAGACAGCTCTCAGTGCGTCTGTGTGTCTTTGGTCTTTTTATGATCTGTGTGCATAGCAGGCCCCGCCCCTCTGGAGCCTTCTTAGTGAGCATGTGTGAGCTCTGCTGTGCCGCACATAGCCAGTAACTGTAGTGAAAAAGAGAGAGAGAGCACAGATTTGATTTAAGACACACTGGGCCTATGACTGTCTTTTATCTGAGAGCCGGTAAATCATTCAAGCTGTACATCAGCAGGAAACAGCAGGCCTCTGGGCAGCCCCAAACACACTCCTTCAGATGTTAACCTTGCTGGAAATACTCATGTTCTCACACGTCAATGTGTTCTAAGAGAAGCTGAGGGGGCAGTTAACAATAAGGTCAAAGCTAATACACAGAAATGGTTTGGGGCCGAAAAATACATAGCACCTCTGTTAGCTGTTGATGTAGGCAGAATTTTAAGGCATAATAGGCACTCTCGCAATGCAAAGTCTATTCTACAGGGTAAGAAATAGGATGACCAGAAGTCCGGAAAAATTCGTGACAGTCCCGAAATCTAAGCTGTTGTCCCGAATCCCGCCGGCTGCTCATTGGCTGCAGCAACTTTTTTGTTTCTTTTTTTGAAGTTCTACAAAGATACCTTGTTTTGAAGTTCTACAAAGATACCTTAGGCGGGAATTTAGATATGCATTGATAAGCTAATTTTCATTCATTCATTTCGTTGACATGGCTGGTGTACCGGAACCTGAACACGCAGCTAAAAAGTCTCTGCAGGTACCGGGAGGAGTGGGTGGGGAAGTATCCATGTATCCATAGTAGGTCTGCCGTCTCGAATTTTAGCCAATATCAACTGGTCACCCTAGTAAGAAACCTCCTTTTGGCAGATTCTGGAGGCAGCATCACTATTGTTGGCAGAGAATTCAATCCCATAATGCATTGTGACACTCCATCCAAGATGGCAGACTAAGCCATTCTAAATATAATTAATTAAAAACTAAAAAGTATCAATAAAAAGTTTGTGTAAGTTCAATATAATGTAAAACAGACTACTAACCAAATATATTAATGTATTTGTCATTTTGTATACATATATTTTTATATTTTATGTCACATTGTTAGCTTAGCAACATGCTAACTGTGAACTCCTTTGAAGTCATTTGTGAGTGTCCAATGCACTTTGAGTGAGAAGCGTCATTTGTATTATGGAGATTGGAAGGAAACAAGGTGGTAACACTTTATTTTGATGGTCCCTTTTAAACATTATGTTCATTATAAGTAACTTTGCAACTACATGTCAACTAACTCTCATCAGAGTATTAGTAGACTGTCTGCTTAATATCTGCGAACACTTTATTGTGATATTCCCCCAACAGACATTCTACTGACTATAAGTAACTTTGCAACTACATGTCAACATATTCTAATCCTAACCCTACTAATACTCTACTAAACCTTTAATGCAAATTAGTACACATGTAGGTGTAACATTACTTATAGTCAAACAAAATGTGTTAAAGGGACCATCTAAGTTAAGTGAAACCAACAAGGCACCCCTTACGAAAAAGAAGTTTATTCAAGTGTTCTATTAGTATACTTCTTTTAAACTAAAAATAAGAAAGTATAATATCAGTATACATTGTATATACTTCTCAGAAATATACGGTACACTTATGTATAAGTGTACTTGACTTAAACTGAGAGAAAAGTTCAAGTATATTTGGCCTGTACTTGTACTCAATCTTTTGATCGAGATATACTTTAAAATATAATTAAGTATTCAAAGTATACTTGGCTCGTAGCTGTGTTAACTCTTTTGATCGAGTAGCCTATTAAATAGACTTTTTGTACATAGTTTTTCATACAGTCTTATGTAACATATTGTTTGAAAATATTGATTAGAATATTGATATAAAACAGATATGTTTCTAATTTTGCGTATCTGAATTTTTGTGTAGGCTAGTCCATTGGTAGTGTACACAGAAATTTACTTTAATTCTACTTTAGGGTTAGGGTTATTCTACTCTTTCCCCACGATTGACTGAATTTTCCAGCTATCCATGTTTTCACTGTTATACGGCAGGGGAAGCTTTGACACATCTTCTAGTACAGAATCTCCGGATCAAAACACAGGAGAAGAAGAAAATAATGTGATCATCAAACAGCATGTAAATCAAAACTGCTTATTGTTACCAAATGAAATGTCGAACCCATGAAGAGAAAACGAGGGTAACGCTTTAGATTACAGCCCGGTAAGTACTGTGTAATTAAGACGAATTTACATCGTAACTTTCTGTAATTATAGTGTACCTATGATGTACTTGCATGTAAGTATAAGGGAACAATATGTAAAGTTTGGGGAATAAAGGGGTAACAACCAGGAGATTTAAAAAAATATTTATACTGTAAGTATTATAGAACTAAGGGGTACTTATTCTACTATTATGATACAACAATCACATTTTGTTATGATGTTGGAGGATAGACGAACCCAAAAGCAGACTGGATGCTCTACACAATTTATTGAGGACAAAACAGAGAAAACAAAACCCACAAGGGGGCAAAACAAGACTCGAGGCAACAAGTAAGACTAGCTAATAAATAAAGACTTGACTAGAAAGGAACTAATAACAAAAACTCACAATACAATAAACTGGATTCTAGACAAAGTACTCACAGAAGTGTGCTATAAAGATAGACACATGATGATCGATGATAGACAGAGTTTGACAATGAACCGACAAAGGACAGCAAACACAAGGGGATAATATAGGGAGACACTAATGACAAGAACAGGTGAAACTGACTAGACAATAATGACAAGACGAGGATAACAAGGGGGCAGGGTAAGGTAACGAGACAACACAAGCACATGGCCCAAGCAAAAGGCCATGTGTTTGTACACAAAACATGGGTCTGCCATGATCCTGCCACAAGACTAGAGAAATCAAACACATGATGGCAGAATGATGACACATTTGGGAGCAATTTAGCAAGAACATACACTGTGTACCTTTTTGTAATAATTGTGTACCAATACAAGCTGTATTTTAAAAATTGCAGGGTACATATCCATGCATTTATAAAATTTTTCTTTTTTTTTATAGCAAAAGTGCAGGTGTTTAAGTTTGGGCTTAAAAAGCAGTTTTAAACAAAAAAGAAGCGTTGTAAATCTGTTTTGAATTAAGTTGTTTTTCAAATAAAGGTTTCAGAGTCAGAGATATTAGATTGTGTATGTATTTTTATTTTACTTACCCTGTAACTACATGAAACAAGAGGGTAACAAGCACCACTACATGAAACAAGAGTATCTTTCCCCAATATTTAAGCAAAAGTTGCAATTGTTTTAGTTTTTATTGCACTTTCGTTAAAAAGATTACTGTATAAATGCATAGATATGTAATTTTTAAAAAGCCTATACAGTATGTATTGGTACACTATTATTACAAAAAGGTACACAGTGTATGTTCTTGCTAAATTGGTCCCAAATGTGATTGTTGTATCATAATAGTAGAATAAGTACCCCTTCGTTCTATCATACTTACAGTATAAATATTTTTTAAATTCTCCTTGTTGTTACCCCTTTATTCCCCAAACTTTACATGTTGTTCCCTTATACTTACATGTAAGTACTTTATAGGTACACTATAATTACCGAAAGTTACACTGTAAAATCGCTTTAATTACGCAGTACTTTCCGGGCTGTAATCTAAAGCGTTACCAAAACGAGCTGTGAAGCTTTGGGGGTTGTTGGACTCGATCTACTCCATCTGTGTTTTGATCATCGTTCTGAATCTGATCAAGGCATAGTCTTTGACAAAAAAAAAAAAATATTTTCTCAACTTTTAAAATGTTTTAAATGTGTAAAATTGTTTAAAATGTTGCCTTTCTTTATGAAACTTATACCGACATTCAAGTGTTGATAAAAAAAATAATGCATGAAGCTAGTAAAATGTTTTTAAAATTAAAGTACAGTTAAAGGTATTTTTCAAGTATAAAAAATAATATCTACATTTGAACATAGTTGTATACTGCAAGTGCAAAAATAATATATAAATAGTAAACTATAAGTATAATGTTGTTCACTTAAAAAAAACTTACAAGTATACTTGCAGTATAAACTACTAAATTAGTAGTTTACTGAGAGTACACTTCAGTGTGTACTTCATAAACTAAAAAATGTACTACTTGTATTAAAATAGTAAACTACTAGTATGCTTATAAGTTCACTTGTAGTACAGATGCATTACAAATGAGAAACCTAGTTGTGTACTTAAAGTTTGCTACTGTTACACTTATAGTACACTTAAACGTATACTTTTATACTAAAAGTAGGCCAATTTAGTCCCAAGCAGTACTGAAATGGTACACTTACAAGTTTACTACAATGACACATTGATATTAGTATACTTACTACATAAAGTATACTTAAAAATATACTTGAACATTACTTAAGTATACTTTATGAAATGAACTTGAAGTATACTTATTTTTCGTAAGGGACATCCATATAAAATGATCATATCACATCCTGTCATCTGATTGTTTTTTGAAGGCAGCATTGATGATGTCCCACAATCCTGTGCATGCAGGCCCATGAAAAAAAGGCCAGCTGAAACTTGCGTTTGTCTGTCAATTTGTGTTTAAATAAATGAAGTTCACCTCTAGTCAGAAATTAGTACATGTAAATATTCACTTGGTTATCACCAAAGTTCTCTCTATATTGTTGTAGTGCATTAGATCATTATGTTGCCTCAGAAGCCCATTCCGAAATCAGTTTTCAGGAAGTACCTTTGAACACTTCTGCCTGAGAAGTCATTGACTGGCTTATAGAGTAATGGCAACAAGTAAGCTGCATAAGCTTTTGGACACAGCCATGAAGTTGTTGCCTTTGTAGAAATTTGATTAGCTACCTTAGTACATAGCAGCCTATGTAAATTCACTTGAAGTAGTTCACTTGAAACAGAACCACTGAGTTTGAGTTATGTTTGTGAGAAGAAACCAGTCTAAGCAAGCAGCTGATCAATATTCTGGCACAGGAAGTCCTGTCATCAAAAACCATCTGAAAATGCATATGACACAAGATCTGTGCATGCATGCGTGACAAGCTGACGTTGCAGTAGTGGACATGTTTCCTCAAGGACCAAATCGAGTATGCGTATCTAATTTGAGCCAGAGTGTGGCCAAGCTAAAAAGCCCTATTGGAATGACATCGTCCTAATGATTCCCCCGTAGAAAATGGGATGTAGTCCCAATGGGAGGCATTCATAATTTTGCGTTACTTGGGATCACAGACACATGGCATTGTGGGGTCGGATGTAATCCTTCCAGAACAGAGCCTCATACTGTTGTGTGGTTTTAAGCTAAGCCTGGCTCTGCATGGTGTTCGCACATGCTACATTCCACTTAACTCGGAAAGTCGGAATTTCCAGCTTCCTTCTAGGAAAATGTCTGTTGGTCCAACTTGGAAGGAAAACTTCTTAGATGATAATCATACTACTGCAAAGCTAACAGTAGCATTGCCCTTTTGTTTCCATCTCTTCCGGGCATCAGTCAATGCAAGGCCTTTGTGGTCGGAAGTCTGAGATCCCACAACCAGCCTTGAATGGAACGCAGTGTTAGAGCACAGAGAGTCCTCTGGAAGGGAACCACGCACAAATATGTAGCAGCTGGCTTCATGTGCAACCAATGCAGCCGTTTAGTGCACTAAAATGGAAGGGATGCTACAGTGTTCTGGCCTTCATAGAGGAAACAACAAGCATATCACAAGTTCCCCGCTTTGATGCACTGGCTTCCAGTTCAAGACATTGGTGCTTGCCTACAGAACAGTCACTGGCTCTGCAACCTACCACCTCCTCTCTCTGTTATGAGTCTACAACCCCTCCAGAAGCCTGCGGTTGGCAAGAGAGCGGTGGCTTGTGGTTCCATCGCAGAGAGCCACAAAATCACTCTCAAGGACATTTTCGTTTACTGTTCCTTGCTGGTTGAATTATCTTCCCAACCCCATCCGGACAGCCGAATCCCTCACAATTTTTAAGAAATAGCTGAAAACTCATCTCTTCCGTGAGCACTTAACTGCATCCTGCAAAAAAAAAAAAAAAAAAAAAAAAAACCTATGCTTTCACTATTTCTTCTTCTATGCTCTCACTATTCCTTAATCTCTCCTTGTTCTTGCTTCTACTATATCTCGAACGATGACTGAAACTTTGTATTACTAGCACTTCTTATGTTTATTGCCTTCTTAAGATGAATCACTTGTTGTATTACTCAACTGTAAGTTGCTATGGATAAAAGCATCTGCAAAATGAATAAATGTAAAAATGTGATCACACCCATTGCTCTTAGGGCCTGAGCTGTGTGTCCGGTGTGGCCTGAAATTCTTCACATTTTTACATACGGATATAATTTGTACTGCGGACAGAGCTGCTAAAATAGGCAGTTGCCTTTCTGTACAATAACTGATTAATTAATTCTGGTTGAGAGGCAGGATGTCTCAGTGTCAGGTGCCCGCTGGTGTACCCATCGCTTGGCCATGCCGAGTCTTCATACAATTTGATGTAGACATGTTATTCTCTCCTGGCTGCCTGCCGGCCACACTCGATCACACCTCAGCCTTTAAAGTGCAAGCCAAGATCAGTCATCTGCTGGGGCCGAGGTGTAACTTTATGAAATAATTACTTCACTGGCCTTTGGAGTATGCAGTGGGCTGAAAATAAACAGCGGTGGGTTGTGCTGGAAAAGAAAAAGTGTGAGGAGAAGAGATGCAAGGGGCCATAGTGTGAAATGAGAGCGGCAGCAGCAGAATTTATGGCTGACATTCATGTTATGGCAGCAGTTCAGACGTGACCTCCTCACTCACTCGGCAGCTGCCTGCTCTTCACTGCCTTTCTCCACCTGTCCCGAAAACACGCCACTCTCAAGGCTAGACCAGATAAATCTACACGTCTCGAGTGAACACTATCAGTCTGTTGTACCTAGTGAACTGCCTATAGGCAACATTTTAATGCATCATTGGTGCGTTAATGTCACAAAGACTGTACAAAAATTTAACACTTCTAGGCCTGATGCAACACATTTGTGGACATGAGAGACAAGGGACTCACAGTTATAATCAAAACCAAAGCATTTATAATGCTTTTTTTTTTTGGCATAGTCGAGCTACAGTCTTTGTCTGGCTGTCCAAGTGTATGACACGGACACAATATTCAAGGAAACAAACAAATTATATATCGTGAGAGCAAATTCTTAATTTGCGGCCATGACTTCTTTTCACCACATGTTGTGCAGTGTACATAATCAGTGCACGTCTGTTTTTCGTGGTATGTACACAATGGCAAGGCCAATTCCAAGAAGCTCAACATAGGCTCATTGGAACCATATGCCTCTACCTATATTTTTTGCAAAACTCCTGAAAACATGAGTCACGACTCTTGATAAAACAGCTCAAAGACTTGTGTAAGCAAGCTAAATTGGCGTGGTTGCTTTAGCAAATTTATTTTTATGTCACGTTTGCTTTTGTTAACGCTATCATTTAGGTTTATTGTAGGGTTTAGTGTAGGTGGTACTTTATTTTCAAACGTGATAGAGCATTAACCTTTTAGAGCCACTCTCCTGACATTTCAATCTCGAACTGCTGTGATACGACAACCAAGGTAATGAAATGCTGCCACTTTCACATTCTGTTTCGGGGGAAATTTAAATTGTTTTTAGAACCACGCACTGGACATTTGACTTTGAAAGTATCACGTAACATGCAATAAGCAACATACAGTAATCATCAGCAGAAATTTTGCCACATTGTATTAACGTGTTAACATTCTGGATGAAGCCAAGCTACGCAAAGTATTATCTAATTCAGGGGTAGACAACGTTGGTCCTAAAGTGCAACTGTCCTGCAGAGTTTAGCTCCAACCCTAATCAAACACACTTGAACAAGCTAATCAATGTCTTCAGTATTACTAAGGCTATAGGCCTTTGAGGGTTTTTTTTTTAGGGTTGGAGCTAAACTCTGCAGGACAGCGGCTCTCTCGGACCGACGTTGCCTATCCCTGATCTAGGTCTGTTAATCCTTAAAACATTGCAAAAAAATGGGCTGGTGCGATTTCAAATTTTTGTTTTAGTTTCAATTATTTTATTAAAGGTGCAGTAGGTGAGATTGACGGCTAGTGGTTGAAATAGGTACTGCAGTCCAAATTCAAAATATTGGAGAGTTATTTCCCCCGCTCCCTCCTACTCCTCTCGATGCTCGCGATGGTTGCCAGATTGAGGAACGAGAGCAATTGACAATGGAATGTGAGGAGACTTACATACTGTAAGTTGATGAGTTGATTTATGATTAGTTAATATCGCGTTTTATTTTTCTCCCGTTCATAGAGATTTTTAGATGGGTGCGGAGGCTTTTAGGTCGGGTAGAATCTGCGATCTTTGACCCAGTTTGTTCGCTGGCTTCAATATCTGCAACATGCTGTGTTTTCCGCCAACTGGCAACCTGTGGTGGCAACGTGCGATATCGCACAGACCAAAATAAAAACAGACATTCTGACACGTTTCAAAGTAAAATAACAGACTGTAGCATTGTTTTTCAGAGAAACAAGTATGTGAACTTAGCATGTTTTCTAAATAACTGCAAACATATTATGGTATTTTTATGCTTTAGTATAGTCAAAAACTTTCATACAGCACCTTTAAAGTACATGTGGACATACTGAGAGTGGGATATGCCAGAAGCATAAGCACCCTATAAGCACGCAATACTCTCTTTTTCTTTCGTTCTGTCTACCCTCTCTCCTTGGAATGAGTTTTCATGTTTTTACTTGCTACAGATATTAAACCACCAATCTGCTGGAAGAGTCTGAAAGGTAGGGTAACAGGGAGAGGGGGTAGAATGTGTGGGGTGAAGTAGAGCCCATATCTCAACAGTGATTTACAAGTCTCACTTGTTAAAATTAACACAGCTTCCTGACAGTGACAGGAGATCAAACCAACAGGAACAGCATAATCAAACGCTCTGGCACATGTGGAACCTTTATGTTCACATGCATACACAGGCATGTCATAGTTCCACAGAGCATGGCAGCTGTTGATGCTACTGAGAAGGTGTAAAAAGGTCCAGAGTTTGTGAGAAAGAGACAACACTTTAAATTGAGCACTCCATGAAAATCATCACATATACTAAACTAAACAAATCAAGCCTTGTTTCAATTAAAACAAGTCCTTTATTTTGTTTAGTTTGAACCCTGACTGACTGAACCTTTATTCTCAAAACTCTAGAGAAAGGGTCTGGAACCTTCAACATAAAGGGCAATTTTTGCAACTAGAATTTATTATTTGCAACATGTCTTGTAATAGAGGTCTGATATTGACCTTGATCAGCCTTCAAGTGGATTTTGTACAATAGTGTTAATTTATAGTATTGTGATCATAATGACATGAGATTGTAATGACATTTTTCACATTTTGTAGAAAAACGTGGATGATCCTTGAACTTAACACAAGTCCTAAAATCTTAATTGTTCTCCTTGCATGATCAACAGCGATTCTTGGTTAAAAAAACAAAAACAAATCAATGTTAAAGTTCTTATGAGCAAGTGCACAATACAATTTTCCATAGTTTAGGATAGTATAAACTGATCTGCACTGTATGCTTGAAACTCAGTGTACAATGAGTGATCTCCTGCATGTCAGAATGTGAGTTAATTCCTTCATTTGTAAAAAGTGTGATGGAGCTGTATTTGCAGACTTGATCCTACAATGCATTGTTTTCCATCTCCTTCAACTGAATAATCTGGTAGTGTTGCCTGACTTATTTTAGCACATTGCAAATATATTACATCACTATTAGGCATATAAATTAAATATTCAGAGACAGATGTATAATAGGAAAGAGGGTTGGAATCAGGTGTGTCTTAGCATAAAGGCAGTCTATTGTTAACCTAGTTTTTTAAAGAAAAGCATAAAGAAAAGCCATGAAAACAATACAGGTTCCAATGCTGTCATCTTAAATGCTTCATAAAATCAAACTTTTGCTAAGCCCTAATAGGCCTTACATTGTAGTATGAGCCCTACTGATGAAAAAGACAATGAAGATAAACTTGACCTAACTTTTACCCCAACACTAATACTTACTTAATAATTATTTAAAACATAACCTAACCCACAAGGTTTAAAAAACGTAATTCTAACACTAGCCTAACCCTAATGCAAATTATTACTAAACCCACAATGTCTTGCTTTGCTAAATCCATATAGCTTTACCACAGCCCTTACACAAATAAGTATAGGGGTGAACTCAGGTTGATTGGGACACTTTTCCCTTGTCATCTCAATGGCAAAATGTGTCCCAATCAACCTGAATTCACCCCTACATAAGTAAAGTATAGTATATTTTAAGAATACGTTATGTAGTAAGTATACTAATATCAATATACTAGAAGTATACTTGTAAATGTACTGTTTCAATACTACTTGGGACTAAATTGGCCCACTTTTTAGTGTATGCAAGTATACTTTTAAGGATACTTTAAGTGTAACAGTAGTAAACTTTGAGTACACAATTAGTTTACAACTAAGTTTTTCAATTGTACTGTAACTAAACAACAATTGAACTTATAGGTATACTGATAGTTAATAGGCTACTCAATCAAAAGAGTAAACAACTACAAGCCAAGTACTTAGAATACTTAATTATACTTTTTAAGTACATCTCGATCAAAAGATTGAGTACAAGCACAGGCTAAATATACTTTCTGTCAGTATAAGTCACTATACTTCAAGTATACATAAGTGCAATGCAAAGGAGTGATTGGCATGGTAATGGGCAGTGTTCGAACTAACTAAACACACACTAACTAAAACTAAATGAAGTATACTAATAGCACATTTGAATAAACTTATTTTTTTGTTAGCAATTTTTTATTGTTTCTTTCTATTGTAAACTTTTTTTGTAAACTAGCAATAGATATAATACCAACAGCATCTAACTGGTGCTCACAACTGTACAGGTGTACAGTGTAAGTACCGTGAGCA
Source organism: Gila orcuttii (assembly GCA_026230005.1). NCBI lineage: Eukaryota > Metazoa > Chordata > Actinopteri > Cypriniformes > Leuciscidae > Gila > Gila orcuttii. The sequence goes on along the minus strand of JAPDVR010000019.1, from coordinate 35,202,520 downwards.
CTCCGACTGATCTGAGAAACTTTCTCAGCACTTTCCCTGCGAATATTTCAAAGTTATTTGTGTTCCATATTTCCGTCGACTCAACCAGCAATGCCAATCATTTGTGAAATTATCATTCTCTTGAGTTGGTTCTTCCTTTTCAGTGAATTTACCAAACGGCTTTGCAAAACGGTCTGAATCAATTCACATTAGTTCAGATCACTCTCTCACAGAATCAGATGAAGCCTTTTCTCAGTCAGTAAACCAGAAAGTATTGCAATAGCCTGCTAAAGAACACAAAGAACAAACAGCGCTGGATAAAATGGACATTCACATATACCAACAATTGAAACAAAGGATACTTTTTGATATGTCACTGAGAAAATTCAGCTACTGCTGTGCCATGTGAAAAAGCGGCCATTCACACCGAAAGTCTTTTTGTGTCTGCTCACTGTCTTTTTCTTTTCTTTTTTTTTTCTTTTTTTGTGATCTTTTAATTATCTTAATTGTCATTATAAAGGTGCTTACAAATGAATTAAAATGGAAATGTGCTGACAGGGTGACATCATAAAATTAAAGTTTCCAATCACTTATTTCTTCAATCAGAACCCATTGTGGGCTGGAAATTGTGCAGAATTTCAATGCAATGGCTTGTGCTGGTGGCTGTGGTGAAGAATAGCTGATAACTAATGCAGGCAAAATTGCATGCTGCCACAACCACACTGTACATTAAACTGACCACAGGGAGATTAATGCAGAGTGATAATGAGTATGACAAATAGACTTCCATGCAAAACTGAAAAGGTAAATTCCAACACTAAATGCATGCATGACAGCTACCGTGTGGACAGTGGTGATAAATGAACACTAAGTGCTCGGCTTGGTCAGCACAGACCCGAATAAATTTCCCCCTTTTTCCTCATCTTGTGTTTTCCTGCCTTCAAAACAGAGAGAAGTTTGAGCACATTGCGCTGTGTAAATCATATTAAAAGCTTGGATATGATACGTAATGGTGTAAATTAACCACAAACCTTTAAGCAGCCGATTCACTGGCATTTAGCTGAGTGAAAGTCCATCTGGAGTGGAACTATTTTAGGGGGCACACTACATTTCCACTGGAAGGCATGTGTCTGGTTGACTCTGGGAATGGAGGGAAGTATGGGAGCAAAGAGACTTGATGTTCCTCTATTTGTGAAGGTTAATGGTATCTGTTAGATGCAGCCTAATGAACGTCATTAATTAACCACCAAGCCATCCTCGCATTTCAATTACTCTGAGGACTGACGGGGTGCCAGAGGTATAGAGGGGAATGTACTTTGTTAGATATCCTTCCCTACGGGTAGGACTTGGTTGTGAAATCACATTGCTTTGTCACACCATGAGTCCAGACTCACCCAACCCCAAATCATGTTCACACTGTACTGCCACCACAAACCACTGACATGAAACACTAGAAGTGACATAGTTGTGGGAGCAAAGATCTGAAGGCTTTTTGGTGTCAAAGCCAGGAATGTGTGGCCCTCAAACCTATTTGTCCCAGGTAGAGTAGTGAGACTTCACCAATAGCTGTTTGCCAGGTGCATTAACGGTTGGGGAAGTGCAGAGGGGTTGACCTGGGAGGGCGGAAGTCTGGCGGTGGTCAAGTGTTTCTCTTTGGTCTGAGGCACAAGGATCAGGGGCTTCTCCTAGTGGCTCAAACTACCAGCAGAATATACCAGCATAATTAGTCACCAGCATCAATTGTGTTTTGGATGGTGGTCCTCAGCATGTACTGTTAAAATTAAAACATACTTGGGCACTATTTGGGACCCCTCAAATTGCCACACCAGCGGAAACCTTTGGAGAACCACACAGAATCTTAGGGAGTATTCACACCAGGAAAGTCCGCTAGTTCACCTGCTTTGGTCCGGACCAAATACAATGTTGATTTTTTTTTTTTTTTTGCCAAGTCAAATCAAGTCAAGTGCATATTTATTGTCATTCCTCTATATAACAGGTATACATTGGAATGAGATAGCATTTCTTCAGGACCATGGTGCAACATGTAACATTTCGCAAGACTACATAAGTGCAAATACACAATAAACAATAAACAAAACCAAAAAAAAACGTCTCAGTTATGTATGGTAACCATATGGTAAGTCTAGGCTGACAAATGGGGATCGCTTGCGAGAGCCTATCTACTTTGAGTGAAACTAAACGAGCCAATGCACATTGGCATGCGATAATTGCACCAGCTGCTGTGCATCGCGGCGACTCGCATCCTTGTTTTTCCGCTGAGGAGCCGGAACTGTGACTCAGCCATACAGCGGAAGCTCAGCAACTGTGGCGAGGGGACTTACGTCTCCGTTCCCTCCTCGGGGAACGAGGGTTACCATACGTAACCGAGACGTTCCCCTTCGTCAGTCACAACGAGTAAGTCTAGACTGACGAATGGGGATAACTACCAAAACGCCACAGCTGCTGGCCCTTCCAGCGCTCTGCTTGAGCCTCCTGGCCTGACCGCAGTGTTGGGCAGAAGAAGGAGCTCTAAGCTCAGTCAGTCACTGCTGTTCCACAAGACCCACTCAGTTTGACTTATTGGATAAAGCTGGGAAAGCATGCCCTTGGGAAAGGGAACGCTGCGGAAGCCACATCCTACCCCAGAGGGAGGCACAGTGACGGATACACATATGGACTAGCCAAGCAGGGTAGTAAAACATATGGCAGTCTCTGGGGTGGTTTCAGCCTAGTTATAGGGGAGAAAGAACACCAGCAGAGACAGAGGAGCTGATCGTGGAGGAATACACATATGGGGTCGCCGCAGGGACCGCTACACCTCCCTCTGCAAGGGGGTTGCAATCCGACAATAAGGCCGCGTGTCCACCAAAGCGTTTTTAGCCAGCTGAAAACACTAGACGCTCTGCTGAAAACGCCTAGCTGTGGGCACTTGAGAGCGTTTTGGCAGCGCTGTGTTTTTTCAGTTGAGACGATTCATTGCTATGATACAGAATGTCCGCAGCACAGTTTACATGTAACTGATTTCACAGATAATTTGTCCCGCCCCTCCTCCACTGTGATTGGACGGATGTGTAAAAAGCGACAGTGATGAGCGCTGCGTTTTACACAAAGTTGAAAATTTTTCAACTCTCGGCGACCAGTAAAAAACGCCAAACGCTCAGCACTTGAGCGTTAAATACACGCTTACGCCTCATTACGCTCATGGTGTTTAAAAAACGCAGCGTTCTCATTGAAAACAATTGGAATTATATGCCAGCTGCGTGAAAAAACGCTTTGGTGGACACACGGCCTAAGAATGGGTCCCTCGCGCTACTGGCCACTGGGGGATAGTATACTGGAAGATACCGGCTCTACACAGAGGCTATAGAATTTAGCGAACGTGTTAGGTGTCGCCCACTTCGCAGCTCTACATATATCTGTCAGCGAGGCACCTTGAGCCAGCACCCAGGAGCAAGCAACACTTCTAGTTGAGTGTGCTCGCAACCTGAACGGGCAAGGCACGCCTTGGGCTTCGTAAACCAAGGCGATGGCATCCAATATCCAGTGGGCCATCCTCTGCTTGGAGAAAGCCTTTCCCTTCTGCTGGCCTCTGTAACAGATGAAGAGCTGATCTGAGGTCCTAAAGCTTTGCGTTCAGTCCACGTAAAACCGGGACAGAGAAAAGCCAGGGCTGGGTCTGCTTCCTCCGAAGGCAGCGCTTGCAGGTTCACTACCTGGTCCCTGAAGGGAGTGGTAGGAACCTTGGGCACATATCCAAGCCGGGGTCTCAGGACAATGTGAGAGTTGGCCGGCCCAAATTCTAGGCATGATTCGTCGACCAAAAATGATTGCAGGTCCCCTAACTTTTGATGGAAGCCAGAGCAGTCAGGAGCACTGTTTTTAGTGACAGGATCTTTAACTCAGCTGACTGCAGTGGTTCAAAGGGAGGTCTCTTCTGTGCGCTGAGCACCAGAGATAGTTTCCAAAAGGGTATAGAGGGCGGGCGAGGCGGATTTAGTCTCCTCGCTCCCCTCAGGAACCTGACGATCAGGTCAAGGTTTTCCACAGCTTCGCCGAAGAGGCTGGCCTGGCAGACAGGGGCGTTGAGGAACAGCCAGGTTCAGCCACAGGTGTCGCTCCTGGACCACTAAGGTAAAACTGCTGGGCAAAGTTTTCCACAGCGTCGCCGAAGAGGCCGGCCTAGCAGACAGGGGCATGGAGGAACTGCCAGGTTCAGCCACAGGTGTCGCTCCTGGACCACTAACGTCTATCCCCATTCGTCAGTCTAGACCAGTGGTTCTCAAACCTGTCCTGGAGGACCACCAACACTGCACGTTTTCTTTGTCTCCCTAATCAAACACACCTGTTGAGAGAAGTTGAACACAAAGTTGAGAGAAGCAAGACCCAACACTCTGGAAGAGCTTAAGGCCGCTATCGAAGCATCCTGGGCCTCCATAACACCTCAGCAGTGCCACAGGCTGATTGCCTCCATGCCACGCCACAATTTCTTACTTGAGGATGTCAATGATGGCCTTCTGGACAGCAGTCAGGTCGGCAGTCTTACCCATGATTGCGGTTTTGAGTAATGAAACAGGCTGGGAGTTTTTAAAAGCCTCAGGAATCTTTTGCATGTGTTTAGAGTTAATTAGTTGACTCAGATGATTAGGTTAATAGCTCGTTTAGAGAACCTTTTCATGATATGCTAATTTTTTGAGATAGGAATTTTGGGTTTTCATGAGCTGTATGCCAAAATCATCAGTATTAAAACAATAAAAGACCTGAAATATTTCAGTTGGTGTGCAATGAATCTAAAATATATAAAAGTTTAATTTTTATCATTACATTATGGAAAATAATTAACTTTATCACAATATGCAAATTTTTTGAGAAGGACCTATATATATATATATATATATATATATATATATATATATATATATATATATATATATATATATATATATATATATATATATATACATACATACACACATACATATACATATACACACACGTACACATATATACATACATGCACACATATATACACATACATGCATATATAAAATAAATAAATAGATACACTGGATATGACTATAAATTGTAAATATGAACTATGATTATTTTATGGCATAGCAGCAATACTAGTAAAGTGACCGATGCAGCTACCTTATGTAAGTGCAGTTTGCAGTAGTACTGAGTCTTACTGTGTTAGTGTGTGTATAATGATATGAATGTTTACTGGATTAGGTGTTCGACTAACCCAGGTATGAACCTTACTGGGTATGGTGGTATGAGTCTTATTTTTTTAGGTGTCAACTAACCCAGATGAGTATTGGGAGTATATGTTGCCTCAGGGAAAAAAACTGTTACGAAGTATGCTGGTGGTGGCACGGATGCTCCTATACATTCTGCTAGATGGCAGAAGGGTGAACAATCCATGAAAGGGGTGAGAGGGGTCATCCGCAATACGATTGGCTCTGGGGATGCAGCGGTTGTTGAATGAAGCATCTATAGTGGGTAAAGAGATCCCAATTATCTTTTCTGCTGTCCTTACAATCCACTGTAGAGTCTTGCGGTCGGAGGCTGTGCAGTTCCCGTACCACACAGTGAGACAGCTGTTCAGGACACTCTCTATTGTCCCTCTATAGAAGGAGGTAAGAATGGTAGGAGGAAGTTTGGCTCTTCTCCGCCTCCGCAGAAAGTGGACACGCTGCTGGGCCTTCTTGACTAGGCAGGTGGTGTTAAGTGTCCATGAGAGGAAGTTCCAAGTTTCTCCTGAAGATGACAATAATCTCTTTAGTCTTATCAACATTAAGAGATAGATTGTTGTCTCTACACCATACTGTGAGCTGGTACAGCTCCTCCCTATACGCTGACTCATCGTTATTGCTGATGAGGCCCACAAGTGTAGTATCGTCAGCAAACTTGATGATGTGATTAGAAGTAAACTTAGCAGCAAAGTCATGGGTCAGCAGGGTGAACAGCAGAGGACTATGCACACAACCCTGGAGGGCACCGGTGTTCATTGTGATGGTGCAGAAGGTGAAGTTGCCGATCTTGACAGACTGGGGTCTCCCGGTCAAAAAGTCCTGGATCCAGTTGCAGAGGGAGGTGTTTAAACCCAGTAGGCTCAGCTTTGTTGTCAGTTGTTGTGGAATGATTTTGTTGAATGCTGAACTAAAATCTATGAACAGCATCCTTACATAATTACCTTTTTTATCTAGATGAGTCAGAGACAGATGTACTGTATGGTAGCAGATATAGCGTCCTCTGTTGAACGGTTGGGACAATATGCATACTGAAATGGGTCCAGTGTGGTGAGAAGACTGTTCTTTATCTGTTTCATGACTAGCCTCTCGAAGCACTTCATGATAATAGGTGTAAGTGCAACATGCCGGTAGTCATTCAGACAGGACACAGATGATTTATTTGGCACAGGGATGATGGTAGCTGTCTTGAAGCACACAGGAACAACTGACTGACTCAGGGAAATGTTGAAGAGGTCTGTGAGGACCACAGACCAGGTTCTCACCTGTTTCAGAACTGGTTTGACATGTTTCAGAAGTGATCTATATGCTGGGTATAGCATAACAGAAATGTGATCTGAGCTGCCAATGTGGGGGCGGGGTGCAGCCTTGTAAGCACCGTGAATGTTGGTGTAAACAAGGTCGAAAGTGTTTTTACCACAGGTTACGAAATCGACGTGCTGGTGGAACTTTGGAAGCAATGATTTCAGATTCGCATGGTTAAAATCTCTGGCGATAATGAAAAATCCATCAGGGTGCGTTGTCTGTAGGTTACTGATAGCCCCATAGAGTTCACTTAGCGCCTCTTTAGTGTTAGCACCGGGTGGAATGTACACCGTGACAATAAGCACGGTGGTAAACTCACTATAGGCATTTCACAGTCATAAACTCCACCAGAGACGAACAGTAGCTTGAAACCACAACGGCATTCCTGCACCATTCATTGTTTATATAAACACACAGACCACCCCCGCGAGTCTTACCAGACAGTGCTGCTATCCTGTCGGCGCGATGTGCAGTTAGCCCAGATAGCTGAATGACTGCATCCGTAATGCTGTCATTGAGCCATGTTTCAGTGAAAATTAAAACACAGCAGTCCCTGATTTCACGCTGGGAAGTTAGCTGTAGTTGGAATAAGTCCATTTTATTATTGAGAGAGCAAACATTGGAGAGGAGAATGGATGGTAGAGCTGGGCGGCTTGGGTTAGCTTTTAGCTTAGTACGGATGCCGGTCTGCTTTCCGCGCTTCTGGCGCCCTCTCTTCCGGCCAGCGGCTTCAAGCAATACAATGGGCCTTGGTCCCAGGGCCTGGTTTGCGTAGTAGCCCAAGGTCTCGTATCTTGTTTCGCAGTCCGTCGTTTATTCCTCCTGAGCTTTTTTCTCCAATGTTCAGCAGGATTTGGCGATGGTAGACATGTACACAAGTACTACAGATGTGCATCTATTTAAAAACGTTTCCAATTTGGTGTAAACTACACTTAACATGCACCATATTAATGGACCCGAAGTGGCCGCTGCGTGCTACCGCGCTGCCTATGAGACACCTTTTCTCTGGGGTTTAGGTTTGGTGTGGTTCGCTTTCACAGTGCCCTTTTTGCAAGTGAACCAAAATTTGTAAACAAAACCACGTGTGCTAAGGTCATCCATTCATTGGACAGAAATTCGAACCATACCAGAGTTTGTTTGGAACCGGACCGAGATCCACCTGTTCAGCTGGGTCTCGGTGCAGTTGTTTGGTCCGCATCTGAGTGCGATTGCTGTATTCACATCTGCCAAAAAAAAAACGCACCGAGGGGGGAAATGAACTTGAGTTCGTTTCAATCGGACCAAACAATACAGGTGTTATTATACCCTTAGTCATTAAAGAACTTACCAGATGGAACCCATAAGTTCCTGCAATAACTCTAAAGACTGTCAATAGTTCCACCAGTAACCTGATTTCAAGAGAAAGGAATTTGAGGCACTTGAAATATATATTGCATTTCCTTGAGTACACAATATTATATTTCAGGCACCCTGAACAGGTTTCCTAAAGGTTCTCTAGAGGGTTTCGCCATTAGATGCCATTAGATGGCAATGAAACACTATAGACTGAACATGTAATACATGTGCATGACGTCATTGTCTTCAGAAATTCGCTTTTTTTTTCTTCTTTTTTTTTTACACTTTGAAACCCATTTCCAAATGTTTGCGTTTTCAGGCCCCCAAAACGCTGTTGTCGTGTAAAGGAATGACCAAAACGCATAAAAAGTTTTACGTTTTTAGTTGAAAACGGTGTCGTGTAAACAGCCTCTAACTTAAGCAGCGATATCTCCATGGTCAATCAGCAATATTTCCAGTATGGCTGTATGACTGCAGGGAAGCAACTAAAAGAATGGAGCAGTGCTGAAGTCAAGGGAGGCTGCAATGTTCCTTTTAGTCAAGTCAGTCCATTTGGTGGCTATCTTGGCAACCCCCTAGGTAGTTTCCTGTTTTAAAATTAGGTATGCGACGATGCAATTTACCTGAAATTCCTAACTACTTGAATGTGAAAAGACTGAAATTTCAAAAACTGTTGGATTTAATAGCACCAGTGAAATCTGACTAAATGGAATCATAAATGTGTCCTCTTTTGTTCACAATTTTAGTCTAGCTAATGCACTTTTGTGTTCTAGAGAAATAAGACAAGGTGCTGTATTTACTATTAAGACAAATGGTTCTTTTAAGGCAGGAAGTCATTTCCTAAGCTGCAATATTAAGTGTTGTAATTTCTACAATTCAAGTGGTTCATATCCATCTTCCACTGTCTCTAAAGGCAACTTCTCTGTGATACCTGGATGAGGTCAGGGATGAGAAAGGGTGATGATTCATTCCTGTATTTGCATGTCTAACATCCTGTGTCAGAACGTTTAGTTTTTCTTTGCCAAGTTAGCACACATTTCCTGTGGTTATAGCCACAGGAGTGATGTATCCTATTCTGAAGAGGGATGACACACCTGTGTGTTCACTCTCTCAGTCCACAGGCTTAGACACATGCTGTGGAATAATGCATATCACACAGGTAGTGAAACAACAGGCCCTACATACCCACAACAAACCATGCCAGATCAAGTGACTGTCAGAAAAATACAAACACATCACCTTAAGTTGCCCTAAGGATAAGTTGCCCTTTTTTGCATTTTGAGAAGATTACTATGGAATATATAAGGATGTGTCAAATCTCCTATCATGTCATAATTTACATGGAGTTTCAGGTTCAGGCTTATATAATTTTCTCACTATATACCACTTGTACCATACTGCTAATTGTTGGCCAGATGAAATAAATACTATGTTACTGTAAACCAATCGCTAATAAGGTATTTTAGCTATGCAAGCGTGTGTTTAAAGTTGAAGAAGCTGAGATAGAACAAGTATGCCATTAGTATTGCCTATGAAAGGGCGCATCTGGATAGCGTTGTATCCTATTTTAAAAATCTTGTTTGAATACAAACATCTGATAAACAACTTAAATGTTGAATTTACAAATATTCTAAATTGTAAATGTGAATGTGTTTACTGAATCTTGTCCATGCCCATCAGCTTCTCTTAAAGATGTGATTATAATCTTTTTGAAAATGGGGAGAAAAAAAAAAACTTCAAAAATACATCTTGAATGTAGCTACACTATCAGGGACAGCATGTTTGCTTATTATGTTGTTCCAAACACATATAACTTTATTTTCACTGTAGACACAAATTTAAATGTGCACTCTTTTCCCCCAAAATAAAAAACTTACATAGTTACCCTTACCATCAAGCTTCAAAATGAGAAAATATAAACAAAAACAAATGAACAAACCACCATAAAGGAAAATTTGAGAAACAATGGTGGGTCATCATGTTTTTGGTGAGAAGTACCATTTTAGTAGAAACAATTTAACTATTTAGTACTTTTAATAATAGTATTTGTTATTGTTCTATTGTATATTTTTGTCATTACTTGTTTTGTGTATGACTTGGCAATATTGTATGTAAATACAATCATGCCAATAAAGTACTTAAAATATCATAGGGCCAAAATATATTTTCTTTTCATAACATTATCAAAAATGCAGTTCCAAAGACTACTAAGATTTTCTTGATCCCCTCACAATTGGGAAGTTGATCTTCTACACTGACCGGGCGAAATCATAAACAACAGACATGTTTCTGAGAAATGAGAGAGAGAGGGAAAGAGAGAGAGATGACTGGCAGGATTAGGGTGGGGTTGTGTGACCGCTGGAATCCAGCGCTGACAGACAGGCCTTATTAAAGCGCAGAGCTTCAGCCCCATCACTGCCGCCCATTGAAGCCTGCGGCAGGACCGTGCTTTAGACAGGCCCGCAGAAGAATGGAGCGACTGTAGGCCGAGAGGGAGGATACCAGGCCAAAGAGAGGGGACTAAGGGGGCTCCTCTTATTTGTCTGAGATGTATCTGATTCCTCAGTACAAAGAGTCGAGGAGGAAGACCTGCACTGATTGTTCATTCATACATGCATGAAAGAGAAATAAGTCCTCATTCTTTCGATGCTCTTTTCTGATGAGCAGGGGAATGTGTAATCTGAGCATCACAACTTCTAAAGCTCATCCAGCACGCAGAGGAGACTGCGGAACATTTCATGTTTGAGAACGTAACTCATCTTCACTTTGTTTAATGTATAATCCATTAAAAATGCCTGGAATCTCTCCGCACTGATCCAAAGAGACAGTGCCAGTACATAACTAACTGACAGTGCTCAACAGAAGTCCTCTCTGTATTGAAGCAAGTATTATATTCTCAAATACACGTCCACATAAGATCAAATGAGCTTTAGTATTAGGGGATGATTAATAGCATTAATGTGAGACAATAAAGATATATTGCTCCACAAAATAAAAAAAAAATAAAAAAAATTATCCCATGAAAGAATTTGAATGATCTTGATGAACACTGTGGACTGGCATTTATCAAAGAGGACAAAACAATCCCCATAAAAGCAGTCCATACGAGTTGAGATTTGTGCTAGGAACAGACTGAAATTTAAGTATCTGCCAAAAATATTCTTCTCTCATATTCAAGTCATGCGCTGCCTTCAAGTGCACCTGGTAATCCAACCTGATCTCATGGCAATTCATACGTATTTTACGAGGTGGCTAATTCATACAAATTCATAAGATCTCTCTCGTACGAATTCGTACGATTTTTGCTACATCGTACATATTTTACAAGTTGCCCAATCCATATGAATTTGTACGAATGACCTACCCCTGACACTGCCCCTAAACCTACCCATCACTGGGTTTTAGACAAATCGTACAAATTGGTCGTGAGATAGCGTTGCGTAATATTGTACCTCGGATTCGGTACTACATGTCACACATTCAAGTCAGAAACATACATGGAAACAGCTTAAGCAAAACATAACAACTATATTGTGAACAATAAACAAGAATAACCATATGAATTCAAAATCATGAAAATTATTTCTTTTTATCACTTATTTATACATGGTATCTGACGAAAATAATTAGTTTTCATAAAGCAGTGAACTCATTGTGAACGTGTGATTAACTTTAAAAAAAAAATATCTATAAACTTTTCTGTACCTTTAAAATTACTGAAATTAAATATGTAAAAAATTAAATAACTTGCTAAATTAATCATTAAAATTCACTACAGACTTTGCTTTCTGTAACGTTTCAAATCGACGTGCCCCTTCCAATGTCACATTTCAGCAACTCATATCATCTAGAATTCCAAGTGATTGGATAGACCAGAAAGTAATAAGTAATATAACATTGAGTCTTCCTGGCAGAACTTTACGCTGAAGCTTTCATTTATAATATATCTGACTCCATTTGAATGCACAATAAGGAGACATTTACACAGAATACGTTTTTGCAGTTCAAATGTGAGACATCAGTGGAATGAAAAATACCGAAGGTCTAGAGACACATTTTGTAAAGCTTATTTTAACTTGAGCGCCCTGTGTTATCCAGTCTCATGGACTTGGACGAACACGCACACGCACATGCACACGCACACGCACATTGTAAGTCAAAAGACCGAAAGTGCATATGAAGTGTTCCATTTGGCACAGGGCCTTAATATTGTGGTATTTTACCTTGTTTCTCACTGACATGCCCCCAACTCTTACAGATCAGGGCTCAAGGAAACCCCCGAGCTTCCCACTGACATTTTTACGGTTTTGCATAAATACGATCTTTCTGACATGACTTAAACACAACATAAACTCCAGCTTGCCAGTGTGCCATTTTTGTAGTCAACATAATTTTGTAGTCCATTTCAGGGCTTTGGCGAAGATTGTCAGAGAATTTTAACTTTAGTCTGCTTGTCACACAAAGCCACCATATGGCTTCAGAAGTTGGACTACTTTTAAGGTATTTTAGTCTGGTTTTCATATGGTTGACGAGATTGTTAATGACAAAATCTTAATTTTTGTGTGAACTATCTCTTTAGTTCAGTAGATCTTGTGAGCTTTGGCCCAGAGCAAGGCAGGCCCATGCACTTATCCATATAGACCAAGTACTGACCTGTTAAAGTGAGCGCCGTAGGTTTCTAATTTCTCACAAAGAATGTGTGTACCAGCAGAAAGAGACACACAAACACACACACATGTAGCTCAGTCAATAGCCGCTAGCACAAATGATCTCATTTCCTCTTGTTATCAGAGCCGAAAGTACTAAGACCATATTTGTTTAGAGATCAATGTGAGGGGTTTAAAGGAAAACTAATTTAGCATTGTTATGAGTCTTATAAACATGCACTTTGCTTTTTTTTCCCACATCAGCACTATAGATGCCAGATATTTGGTCATTGTAGATTTGCTTTGTTTTCTATCAAATTATGAATCTTAAAAGGATAGTTTAAAAAGTCTTTCGTTCATCTTCGGAACACAAATGAAGATCCTCCATTGACAGCTACGCAACTACCACTTTGACGCTTGAAAAAGTTCATAAAGAGATCGTAAAACTAATCCATATGAATTGAGCGGTTTAGTCCAAAATTTTCTGAAGTGACACAATCGCTTTATAAGATAAACAGATTGAATTTATTCACAATTTTTGTCTAGCTAATGCACTTTTGTGTTCTAGAGAAATAAGACAAGGTGCTGTATTTACTATTAAGACAAATAGTTCTTTTAAGGCAGGAAGTCATTTCCTTTTATTCAAATAAACATTTATCAACTCGCATATATGTTGTGGTATATTGAAGCTCAAGCATGTTCGCTTGACGAGCGAGAACCAATGAGGTTCAATCAAGTCATGTAATCATTAAGTACAAAAAATAAGGCAACACTTTGCAATAGTCTCATTAGTTAACATTAATGTATTCATTATTTCATATGTATTCACTAACATGAACTAACAATGAGCAATACATTTTGTACAGTATTTATTATTTATACAACTTTTGACTTTAATAATATATTAGTAAATGCTGAAATTAACATTAACGAGGATTAATAAATGCTGTAGAAGTATTGCTCATTCTTAGTTCATGTTCACTAAAGTAGTTAATTAATGTTAACTAATGAAAACTTATTGTAAAGCGATACTAAAAAATAAACAACTTTTTCTTGTGTTTTACAAATATTTTATATTTTCATAGTGTTTTTTGAGGTCGTAACATTTTAAATTGTAAACCTGAACTAACCTTGTCATGTCATGAAATTATTATTTTAAGAGACAACAAAATGGCTTCCTTCATGTCTTTCACACTTCCATAGATTTTAAAATATAAGGTCCTTAACACAAAACTGCTCAAAGATTTCTGTGTAAAGGTTTACTTCCAAGAAATTTGACCTTCTAATGAACCATTCGGCCATTTATTATTATTATTATTATTGTTATATTTATTAATTATAACCCAAGTTAATGGTTTTGATTCCTCGAGAACACACAAATCGATCCAAATGTATTGTAAGTTGGTAAAACCACCTGCTAAGTGTGTAAATGTAAACTCGTTGTATTATTATTGTTTTTTAAAGAAATTATTAGAAGTCATGTCTTCTACACTGGTAAGAATAATACCATTTTAGAACATGTTTGACACTGATAATATTACAAATAAAATAACTGTAATTGTTTGAATCTCAGAGTTTTTAAGGCTAATGGTGATCTCCGATTGACCTGCACTTCATGTTCAGTGTTTTTCTTGGAAATGAAAGGAAACTTTTATAATTGAAAGTCTTGGGTTATGTTTTATGGTGACTTCCTACAGTCTGTACAATGACCTACGGCTATAACTCCTTTATCACATCTCAACATTCCTCCAGAACACACTACTCTATATGTTGACATTACATAAATATATTTCCATATACAGCTGAGACACTGAGCATGAAATATAACATTCCGCCTTTGTCTCTTTCGTATTCCCTTGAAGCCTTTTGGTAGGTGTGTGAGATTTATGGCAGTCTCTAATAGATGTGGAAAATGTATTATTTTTCCTTAGAGCAAAAAACATATGAGGACTTTATCTATGCCCCCTACCAAACCCCCACCTATCCCCCCACCCCCCTCCCAAAAAAAAAAAGAAAGAAAAAAAAACTTTGGGCGTGTTTTTCTCTCTGATTTCTGGAGGAAGACAACATAAATCATGGAAAGGCCAAATCCGCTGGGTCTCTGGCAGTGAAACGCAAAACCAGCCAAGGTTAATGGAAGTGCAAGTGAAGATTTATTTTAATTGCTCCATTGTAATTTGGGGGGGGGGGGGGGGGTTTTAAACAAAATGTCCTCCTTGTTGAAGTGAAACACTAAATTATGCCACATATGTATGGAAAGTGTAAGATGTCACCCAAGTTTTTAGCCCATTGAACGGTTGGAATGAAGCAAAGATACGGAGATGATTAAAGCCACAAGTCTAAGCCAACAGGATGGATTCTGGAGGGAGGAGAAGTAGGTCACATTTAGCTAGGTATTAGATTTTAGGCTTGTAAATCTTTCTGTAATCACTTCGCTTAAAGAACAGACAGTTCAAACACAAAATATCTGTCAACAGTGTTCTTTATGCTTTGTGATGTTTAAAAGAATTTGATATAGAGAATACAAATTAGAAAACAATTGAATGATGAATAAATACTACTACTAC